>CAUYQG010231344.1:0-12204 GCA_963574415.1 Tarsius wallacei | reverse complement strand
AATGCCTGCTAGTTTTTGAAGGAGTGCTTTGGAGGGTGAGAAAGTGTGTCCTCTTCTGCGGAGGTCTCACAGACCACGCTGCCCGGTCGCCATCTTGGCCCCCCCCCTCCTTGTATGTTTTATAGAATTCTGTGGAAAAGCCATCTGGTCCAGGACTTTTTTTTTTTTTTTTTTTGTAGATAGTTTTCTTATCATGGAGTCAATTTCCCATGTTGTTATTGGTCTATCTAGGGTCTCAATTTCTTCTTGTTTCAATCTTGGGAGGCTGTGTGATGTCAGAAAGTCCTCCATTTCATTTAGGCTTTCAAATTTGTTTCCATACAGGTATGCATAGTAATCATTGATAATCTTTTGTATTTTTTCAAGGTTGGTTGTGACTTGATCTTTTGTATTTCCGATTTTGTTTATTTGGGCTTTTTGTCTTTTTCTTGGTCAATCTGGCTAGGGATCTTTCAATCTAATCCTTTCAAAGAATTAGCTTTTTGTATCATTAATTGTTTTCTATGATATTATTGTCTTCTAAGTGCCATATTTGTGTTATTACTTTGGTGATGTGGATTCTTCTGCTGAAGTTAGAGTTTTGGTGGTCTTGACTTTCCAGCTCCCTTAGGTGATTTATTTGGTTGTTGACTTGTGATCTTTCCATTTTCCCAAAGATTTTGAAAAAATGTGTCTTTGTTTTATTTTCTAAAACATTTTATTTTAAAGATGTGATGTACAATTCAGAATTAGGTGTACAAGTGGTCATCATACAGGTAAAGGTAAAGTTTGGGCCTTTCTTTGGTCCACACTTCACCTGGTTTGAGATCAGATACCCTTATTGATGTTATGTGCACTCCGTCCCCGGCAGTGTCCAGCTACTGCTGATCCCTTTCTCACAGTATTATGATAAATGTCCGCTTATGAGTGAGAACATGTGGTACTCAGTTCTTTGTTTCTGTGATAGATTACTGAGTATTATAGACTCTAATTCCATTCAGGTTGCTTTAAAGTACATAATTTTGTTCTTCATTATGACTGCATAACATTCCATCATGTATATGTACCAAATTTTTTATCCGGTCCAGTCTTGATAAAGTATGGTTGGTTCCATATTTTTGCTATTGTGAATAGTGCTGCAATAAACATGCATGTGCAGGTTTCAATTTTGTAGTGTGATTTAAGTTTATGGATATATTCTCAGAAGGGAGATTACTGGGTCATATGGAAAGTCAATTTCTAGTTTTTTTAGGAATTTCCCACACTGTTTTACATAGAGATTAAACTAGTTTGCATTCCCACCAACAGTGTAGAAGCATTCCCTTTTTTCTGAATCCTCACCAGCATCTGTTGTTTTTTGTTTTATTAATGATTACCATTCTTACTATAGTTAGGTTGTATCTCAATGTGGTTTTGATTTGCATTTCTCTAATAATTAGTGAGGCTTAGCATTATTTCAAGTCTGTTGGCTGCCTGTTTGTCTTGTTTTGAGAAGTGTCTGTTCATGTCTTTTGCCCACTTTTTAATGGGGTTGTTTGCCTTTTTCCTCTTGACATTTTTGAGTTACTTGTATAGGTTGGATGTTAGGCTTTTGACAGATATGCAGTTGACAATTATTTTTTCCCATTCCGTGGGCTCTCTCCTCACTCTCTTGATGGTTTCTTTTGCCTTGAAGAAGCTTTTCAGTTTGATGAGGTCCCACTTGTTAATCTTAAAGAGCATGGGGTTTTGGGGTTTGATCAGGTATTGGTCGACTATTCCAATTTCCATAGGGTGTCTCCTGCATTTTCTAAGAATCCTAACATTTGAAGTTTTTGTTTAGGTCTTTGATCCATTTGGAGCTGATTTTTGTGTATGGTGATAGATAGAGGTTCTGTTTCAGTCTTCTGCACGTGGTCAGTTTTCCCAGCACCATTTATTGAATAGGTTCTCCTCTCCCCAGTGGTTGTTGTTGTAGTCTTCTTTGTTGCAGGTGAGTTGGTTGAGAAACTGAGGTTTTGCTTCTGGAATCACCATTTCATTGGCTTGTCCTTGTACTAATACCAGGTTGTTTTGATTATTGTAGCCTTATAATAAAGTTTAAAGTCTGGAAGTGTTCTACCTCCCACTTTCTTTCTTTTGCTGAGAATTGTTTTGGGTATTCATGGTCATTTATGTTTCCATATAAATATCTGTATTGTTTCCAGGTCTGAGAAGAATGATGTTGGTATTTTAATGGGTATTTTGTTGAATCTGTAGATTGCCTTTGGCAGGATGAACATCTAACAATGTTAATTCTTCAACATTAGAATTTTCCTTTTGTCTGTCCTCTTTGACTTCTTTGAACAGAGTTTTGTAGTTTTCATTGTAAAGATTTTTCACATCTCTGGTTAGGAAGATGCCAATCTATTTCATTTTTTTCATGGCTGTTGTGAATGGTATTGTGCTTTTTATTTGGTTCTGCCTGTTTGCTGTTAATGTATAAGAATGTGGCTGTCTTTTCTACATTTATTTTGTATCCTGAGAGTTTGCCAAAGTCCTTTATCAGGACAAGGAAGTTTTTGAGAGATTCTCTTGGATTTCTAAGGTATAGGATCAAATCATCAGCAAAGAGGGATAACTTGACTTCTTCTTTTCCTGTTTGGATATTCCTGATTTATTTCTCTTGTTTGATTGCTCTAGCTCAGACTTCCAAAACTATGTTGAACAGGAGGGTTTAGAGTGGGCAGCCTTGTCTTGTTCTGGTTTTCAGGGGAAATACTTCCAGTTTTGTCCATTTAGCAATATGCTGACTGTGGGTTTATTGTAGATGGCTCTTACTATTTGGGGGTATGTTCCCTCTATGCCTAGGTGTTTGAGAGTTCTTATCAAGAAGGGATGCTGGATTTTATCAAAAGCTTTTCCATATCTAGTGACATAATCATGTGGTTCTTGTTTTTACATCTGTTGATGTATTTCATTACATTTATGGTCTTGCAGATGTTGAATCATCCCTGCATCCTGGGGATGAAGTTTACTTGATCACGGTGGATGATTTTTGAGATGTATTGTTGGATCTGATTTGCCAGAATTATGTTGAGAATTTTTGCATGTATGTTCCTTAGGGATAATGGCCTGTAGTTCTCTTTCTTAGTTGCATCTTTACCTGGTTTGGGTATCAGTGTGATGTTAGCTTCATAAAATGATTTGGGGAGCATTCCTTTTTTCTCAATTGCCTGGTATACTTTCAATAGGATTGGTATTAGCTCCTGTCTTTGTTTTCATTTGTTTCCAAGGATCTTTTAATTTCTGTTTTGATTTCTGTGTTGACCCAGGAGTTGTTCAACATTGTGCTATTTAGTGTCCAAGTTTTTATGTGTTTTGTTTGGCATTTTGTTGGTGGTGGTATTTATTTTTATTCCACTGTGGTCCAAGAAGGTGCATGGCAGTATTTTAATATTATGGAATATTTTATGCTTTATTTATGGTTAAGGATGTAGTTGATGTTGGAGTATGTTCCATGTGGTGATGAGAGGAATGCATAGTTCATGGTTGTTGTGTGTAGTGATCTGTAGGTACCTATTAAATTCATTTAGTCAAGTGTCAAGTTTCTAGATCTCCTCATTGATATTTTGCCTCACTGATCCATCTAGGATTGTTAGTTACTATTTAAATCCCCAGTTATGATAGTGTTAGAATCAATATTCAATATACGTTTTTAGTTTACTCAGTCGTTGCTTTATAAATCCAGATGCTCTTGTGTTGGATGCATATATATTTAGGATGGATATTTCCTGTTGGTGGATTTAAACTTTTATCATTATGTCTTTCAGTATCTTTCTAAATTTTTTATAGCTTGAAGACTGTTTTCTTCTGACATTAAGATTGCAACTCCTGCCTTTTTTATTTTCTGTTCACCTGAAAGTTTGTTGTGTCTGTGGGTGTCCTGTGTAGTGAGATGTGTTTCTTGGAGGCAACATGTTGTTGAGTTGTATTTTTTTATCCAGTTTCCCATTTATATCTTTTAAGTAGTGCATTTAACCCATTGACATTCAGGCTGATTATTGAAATGTGAGAATTTACCTCTGTCATGAGGTTCTATAACTTTGTTTTGTTTTCTTTTAACTTTTGGATTGATATATGTGTGTGTTTTCAATTTTGTAATGTGAGGTGTGTTGTGTTGATTCTGTAATTTCCGGCATTCTTGGGAAGTGCATGAATATTCTTACTTTTTTTCTTCTTCTGTGTTTAACGCATTCTTGAGCATCTCCTGTAGAGCTTGTCTGTAGCAGCATACTCTTTTACGGATTGGATGTCTGCAAAGGATTTTAATTCTCCACCGCTAATGAGGCTGACCTTGGCTAGGTAGGAAATTCTTGGTGAAAATTGTTTATCTTTGAGGAGTTTGAAAATTGAACTCAAGTCTCTTCTAGCTTGTGTTGTTTCTGCTGATAAGTCTACTGCTATTCTGATTGATCTTTCCCAGTAGTTAGTCTGACCTTTCTCTCTCACTGAATTTAGGAATTCTTCTTTGATACCTATTTTGTGTAGGTGAATAACTATGTGTCTGAAGGTTGGTCTTCTTATTTGATGTCTTGTGGGGTTCTTTGAATCTCTTGTGTTTGAGATGAGGAATGTTTTCTTAGATAACCTCTTGGAATACTTGTTCCAAAGTGTTCTGTGTTTCCTTTTCTTTTTCTGGGATACCAATAAGATGTATATTCTTGATATAATCACACATCTCTTGGAGTCTTTGTTCTTTCTGATTTTTCTTTCTATGTTTTAACAGATTGGGGTAATTCCATGCTTTGGTCTTGAAGCTCTGAAATTTTTTCTTTTGCTTGATTAATTCTGCTTTCCATGCATGTCATCTTGTTATTTATTTATTTCCCGGATGAAGTTTATATGGCCAAAATCTCTAAGTTCTTTTAGTATTACATCTTGTCTTTCTTGAGTCCTAATCACTCTTCCATCCATTCCTTAATCCTTGCTTTATTCTGGGGCCAATCATTGGTGATGTCCATTGTTTGGGCTCTGAGGTCTGAATTTTCAGGGGTTGCCTCTTTTGTACCCTGGGAATTACCTGTGATCTTCCGTTGATTTTTCCTCATTTGCCACAGATCTCTTTATTTCTGTTATGCAGTGGTAGTGGGCAAGGTTTTTACTTCTGTTGTTTGCTCATCCCTCTATTCTGCCCTTATCAGAGTCTCTAAATTTGTTCTATTTTGAAACAGATATGGGTTGGAAAGCTTTGCTGTTTCTTTTAGTTTTGAGAGTTGAATAAAGTGGATGATGTGGAGCTAGGATACAGAAGATACTTGCAAATTACAATGTTCACTGACTGGAGTAGGAGCCTCCTGAGACCCAGTCCCCATCACCACTCTCTATGAAGTTGCAATGGGTATGTGTGTGTACCCCAAGTCCAAGATATGGTAACAGTAATGAGGATGACAGAGGAAAGTAGAATAAAATAGAATGGACAATAATAATGAAAAATAAAAAATAAGATAAAACACAAAAAATAGCAAAAAACAAGAACAATAAACAAAAAAGACAAAGTGAAAATGAAAACAAATAAAAAACAAAGCAAACAGAAAAGAAAACACACACACACACCAACAAAAAATGAAACACTGAACACACACACACATACACACACACGTGCACCCCAAAAACAAAAGAGGAAGAAGAAAAAATAAGGGGGAGGAATGCAAATCAATCCCTCAAACACACCAAACCAAAACAAAAGAAAAACAACAAAAAATAAAACAAACCAAACAAAAAATGTGGGGAATACAAATGAAACCCTCACACACATTCACACACACTCATCAAACCAAAACAAAAGTATAAAAAAGAAAAAAAAATTAAAAAATAATTTCTGGGTACTAAGTGCCCTCTTGTGGCTGGTTTTGCAATTATTCCTCTCAATTGTTCACAGAGAGTGGTGGGTCTGTTGCTCCATGGTGAGGAAGCCAGAGTGCTTCCCTGCCCAGTTTTCAAGATGGTGGCAGTGTGCCTATTTTGTCTTCTCGAATGGGACTCTGCCTTTGGCTCCTTTACAGTGCTCCCTCTACAGTCCTCGCTGCCAGTGTCTGGCCTGGCACTGTGGTGATTGGGCAGTCTGGCAGTGGCCATCATTCCCAACTGCTTCTCTCTGGGAAAAAAACTTAGTTGATTTTTTAAAATGGCACTTAGCTTCTGTACCCCTGGAGGTGGTGGGGTCCAAGCAGAACCCAGGAGAGCCCTGGTCACTTGCTCCTGAGTCCCCACTCAGTCAACCACTCACATGCCCAGATACGCATGCACATTTTTCCATACACTCACTCACTCACACTCAGACTTGCACAGTCTGACTGGCTCTGCCACTATCTTTTTTTTCTGATCATTTGTTAAACTATCTCACTTCATACTGAATACTTTTTCATTTGAAAAATAAATTTCAAAATAAAATTTATATGGAATTTACTGCAACCTTTTAGTTTTACAGCTTCAGTTATAAATTTGCTTATTAGTGATATTTTCTATGAACAGCATGAAAACAACAGTTGCACTATCAATCATTTTAGTTGATTATTTTGTGTGTGTGTGATCAGCTTAAATACAGAAGAGTTTTTTGCTTGCAGAGATATTAAAACTATTGTTTCGGTTTGATTTTGTTCCATGGGAGTATTAATGACTTTTCTAGATTGTATTCAGATATGTGATCATCTGTTTCATAACTATTTCTTTGTTAATCATGCTAATGGGGGAAAGTAGTTCTTTAGATAACCCCAAAATAATTTCTGCATACCTTTGGAAGGTGACTTTTGACTTTCCATTTAGTTATAAACATGCTATGTTGTGGGAATATTTAAGAAAAATAATGAAATCACACCTTTTTTTTTTCCACTCTGTATTAACATTTCTTTGACAGTTCATATGTAACTAGTGATAGAGAAAAACCTTTTATATTCCAACTTCTGCCATTATAAAAATAACTGATTAGGTAGAAAGAGTGATTTTTTTTTGTAAGCAATCATTTAAACAATGCTAGTTTGTATTAGGCACTCTGCAAGGGACAATACAAAATACAGCAATGAAAAAGTCCCTACCTGCCTTAGTCTATTTGTGCTGCTATTGTAAAATACCTGAGACTGGGTAATTTATAAATATTATAATTTCATTTCTCACAGTTCTGGAAAATAGGAAGTCCAATAACAAGGAACTGGCAGGTTGTGTCTGATGAAGGCCTATTTCTCGTAAATGGTATCATTTAGGTGTCTTCACATGACAGAAGGTACAGAAGAGCAAAAAGGCCCAATGCTAGTTCCTTTAACCCTTTTATAAGGCACTAAATTATTAATGAGGGTGGAACCCTTATTACTTATCACTTTCCAAAAGAATCAACATGAATTTTGGAGGGGATATATTTAAACCATAGCACTACCTTCATAAAATCATAGTCAAATAAGAAAGATAAGATAAGACATTTACACAAATACCTATAAGGTAATAACTTATATATATGTATGTATTTTTGAGCTGGGGTCCCACTCTTGCCCAGGCTGGAGTGCAGTGGCATGATCATAGCTCATTGAAGCCTCATCCTCCTGGGCTCAGGCAATCCTTGCATGCCAACCTCCTGAGTTGCTGGAACTACAAGAGTGCACTATCATACCAGGTAATAAATATTTTTTTTTTTGGTAGAGATGAGGTCTAGTTGCCCAGGTTAGTCTTTAATTCCTGGCCTCAAGCAATCCTTCCACCTTGGCGTCGCTAAATGCTGGTATTAGAGATGTGAACCTTCATACCCAGCCTGAGGTGATAATTTAAAGAAGTATCAAGAAAGTGCAGATTTATTTTTAGTGTGGGTGATAATGGAAGAGATCAGAGAGAGGCACTTAAGTTGGGTTCTGAAAGATTAGTAATATCCAAGTGAATAAATATGAAATAAAGAGCATTTCAGACCGAGGAATGTTTGGGGTATGTTCGGGTATGATTGAGTAACCACAAAAGGGAATAGCGAGATATAAATTTGGAAAGATTATTGACAAACTCATTTTTGATATCAACTAGAATAAGATACAATTACAGTTAAGCCTGTGTATGAGTGAAAGTTGACTATACCAGTGTTCCATCTTGTATTGAGATGTTGCCATTTGCAATTATATCATCCAGGTGTCTTAATGTTTTGTTTCCAATATTTATTTTATTTTATTTTATTTTAAAGATGTGGTACAATTCAGGATTAAGTATATAAGTGGTTAACGTACAGGTGAGGTTTGAGCCTCCCATTGGTCCTCACTTTGCCTGGTTTAGGATCAGGTACCCTTAGTGATGTTATGTGCTACTTCCCCTCCCCTGGCAGTGTTCCACTACTGCCAAATCCCTTACTTGTAGTATTAGATAATGTTCAGGGTCCACTTATGAGTGAGAACATGAGATTTAAGAGAGATTTCTTTTGAAAATGGACTATAGAAGATCTGAAGAGGTTTGCTGACATGCATATTGAATTTAGAACAATTACAGTAATCTAGACAAATTGTGAGAGTATGTATTTAGTGGGAACACTTTAGTAATTGCATTATTAAAAATATAATGTCGTCATTATGCAGGGCTTTTGTATAATGCAAAATTATGTTTAGCAACACTGAATTTTAAAATTTGTGCTTAATTTAATAGACTTATTATTGAAATTAGGCCACAAAAGGAAACCTGCTCCTGTGAATGAATTTCTGGTTAGGAAAAAAAAAAAATCTGTCATTGATGCTCAAGTGGCCAATTTTCCTCCAAGAGAAAGGATTGATTCGTCTGGTTTTTAGATTTCAAATCTGAATCTAAGAATCAGTGCAGTACAACATGTAAAAGGCTGAAAAATGAGAGATTAAAGGAGTATTTGGGCAAAATTTCAGTGCATGTAGAATGTAATTTTTCCCTGACTGTGTTCACAGAAGGACTTTGGATCAAATTAGGACAATAAATCTCAATATCACATAACACAATGCCACGTATACCAAGTTAAAGCAAAGATTTTTTTTCATAATTCACAAAACAAAAGCTAAAACAAGTTACAAGCAAGAGAAGATAGTACAGAAATGTAACACAGCTCTTAGAATTGTTGCTTCAGCTATTTAATTAATCAATAGCAAGTTGTGTGTGTTCTCTGGAGGAAAAAAAATCTGACATAAAAGTACCTCACGTTTGACTTCGGAAATATTTGCATGTGTAACTAAGTTAAATTATACCTGCATAATAAATGATAACTCTGAAATAGATGCTGACTGTGATTTGAAATAAAGTTTGAATGCAGCAAGGAAGTGAACATTGTATTCTCAATTGAATTTTCCCACCTATCTAGTCAAGTGACATGATATATTATATAATATGTGCTTGCAAAGCAGAATCTCAAGTGAGAAAAACAGACATTTATCACTAGGAGTAAAAATGTCGAGAGGCATACAAATTAGTTATTCCTATAAATAAAATAATCACTGGGCATAAAAAGTAAATTTGTATACAGCATAACAGTTCATGGAGTATTTCCACATCAATTTTATTGGTAATTGTTAATTGTCATTAGTAACCTTATGAAACATGATAGATGTGGCAGATAGAATTATTTCCATCTTACTATTGAGAAAACTGGAATTTAAGCAACTAGAGAGCTCAGATTAGAATCCATATCTTACAACTCTTAGATCAAAATTTTATTTTACTTTAAATTTTGAAATAATTTTAGGCTCATATGTAGAACTTGTAAAAATAATATAAAAATCCCATATAACTCTCACTCAGCTTCCCACAACGATGACATCTTATGTAACTATAGTACACTATCAAAACTAGGAAATTATGATTGGTACAGTCCTACAACTAAAATACAGACTTTATTTGGATTTCACTAGTTTTTACATGTCTTCCTTCCCCCCCTTCCTTTATCACTTCCTATTTTATTTATTTTTGAAGTATAGTTCTATAAAATTTTATCACCATGTAAAAATTTGTGCAACTATAACCACAATAAATATACAGAACAGTTCCATCACCCCAAAGAAAGTTTCTATATAATTGCACTATCTCCCCAAACATAACCCTTGGTAACCACTGGTCTATCTGGATTTGTTCTTTGTCAGATACATAATTTGCAAATATGTTCTCCCAGTCTGTAACCAGCTTTTAAAATTTTTTTTTCTCAGAGTGTTTCGCAGAGCAAAAGTTTCTAATTGTGATGAGGTATAATTAATCAATTTCACCTTTCATGGATTGTGCTTTTTTGTCAAGTCAACAAAGTCTAGGTTTAGCCCAAGTCTGAAAAATTTTCTCCTGTTTTTTTCCATAAAAGGTTTATAGTTTTATGTTTTACATTTAACTATATTTTCTATTTTGAGTAAATTTTTGTATAAGATATGAAGTTTTGGTTGAGATTTATTTATTTTGTGTCTATGGATTTTCAATGTTCCAACACCATTGATCGAAAAGTCTATCCTTCCTCCACTGAATTGCTTTTGTATCTTTTTTACAAAGCAATGTGTTTATTTGTGTAGGTCTATTTCTGGCCTCTATATTTTCTTCTATTGCTCTGTATGTCTGTCTTTTTGCTAATGCCATAGTAAGTTTTAAAACTAGGTAATATGATTTCTCTAAATGTAGTTTTCTTTTTCAAAATTGTAGCTATTCCAGTGAGCTTATCATTCCGTATAAATTTTAAGGTCAGTTTGCTTATATATACAATATTCCTGCTGGGATTTTTATAGAAATCACTTTAAATTTGGTGTTCAATCTGAAGAGAATTCATATCTGTTCTGGGGATCTTAACTATAGATTCTTTACCTAAGCCAATGTTCAGAAGCGTTTTTTTTTCTAGGTTTTCTTCTAGGATTTTTATTGTTTCTGGTGTTACATTTAAGTCCTTAATCCATTTTGAGTTGTCTTGCATATCATGAGAGATAGGGATCCAGTTTCATTCTTCTGAATGTGGCTATCTATTTTTTGCAGCACCATTTGTTGAATAGAGTGTTCTTTCCTCGGTGTATGTTTTTGTCTGCTGGATAAACAAATTCAGTAAAGTCTCAAGTTATACAATCAACATATAAATTAGCAGCACTGCTATACACCAATAATGACTAAGCTGAGAATCAAATCAAGAACTTGATCTCATTTACAACAGCTGCAAAAAACAAAATGCCTAGGAATATATTTAGCCAAAGAGGTGAAAGGACTCTACTTGGAAAACTATAAAACACTGATGAAAGGCATCACAGATGGCACCAACAAATGGAAAAACATCCCATGCTCATGTATTGGAGAAATCAACATTGTTAAAAATGTGGTATTATACACAATGGAATATTATGCAGCTATAAAGAAGGACAAACATATATATGGACTGCAGCAACTTGGATGAATGTAGAGTCGATCATACTCAGTGATCTATCACAGAAACAAAGAACAGAGTACCATATGTTCTCACTCATAAGCAGATCTTGAACAATTATAATACTATAAGACTGCTAGGGGAGGGAGGGACATACCTCATCAACAATAGTAATTGTATGGTCAATGTTTGTTTACCTAACCCTGAATTGTACCCCACATCTTTATAATAAATAAATAAATTTAAAAAAATTGATACTATAAGAAAGTGATTGGCAGTAGTGGGAAACTGTCAGGGGAGGGGGATAGTATTGGCAGTTGAGGGAAACTGCTAGGAGAGGGAGGGGCATACCTCATTAATGAGGGTGACTACATAATTGTTTGTATACCTAACCCTGAATTGTACCCCATGTATTTATAATGATAAAAATAAAATAAAATGACCATACTATCTAAAGTAATCTATAAATCAACACAATTTCTATCAAATTACCAACATCATTTTTCACAAAATTAGAAAAAAAAATTCAAAAATTTTTCTGGAACCAAAAAAGAGCTTGGATTGACAAAGCAATCCTAAGCAAAAAGAACAAAGCTGGAGGCATCATATTACCCAACTTCAAATTACACTCCAAGCCTATAGTAACGAAAACAATATGGTACTTTCACAAGGGCAGGCACATGGAACAATGAAAAAGAATGAACAATTCAGAAATACACCTAAATACCTGCAACCAACTTCAACAAAGCAGAAAAAAAACTACTAATAGATTTTTTTTTTTTTTTTTTTTATTGTGATATTAAGGGGTACATTTAAGGGTTAGGTACACAAATATGTCTCATTCAGGCACCCTTGTTTGTAAGAAATGTCCCCCCATCCCCAGACAGGTATTTACTGCCATTAATTGCTTC
>CAUYQG010231341.1:0-23347 GCA_963574415.1 Tarsius wallacei | reverse complement strand
AATTCAGGGTTAGGTATACAAACGTTGATTATGCAGATACCCTTGTTGATGAGGTATGCCCCTCCCTCCCCTAGCAGTTTCCCTCAACTGCCAATCCCACCCCACCTACCCTGACAGTTTCCCACTACTGTCAATCCCTTTCTTATAGTATGATAATTGTTCAAGTTCCTTTTATGAGTGAGAACATATGGTACTCCATTCTTTGTTTCTGTGATAGATCACTAAGTATGATCAACTCCAGAGTCATCCAAGTTGCTGCAAAGTCTGTATATTTGTCCTTCTTTATGGCTGCATAATATTCCATTGTGTATCTGTACCACATTTTTTTTTCCCAGTCCAACTTCGATGGGCAACATGGTTGGTTCCATGCTTTTGCTATTGTGAATAGAGCCGCAACAACATACGTGTGCAGGTATCTTTTTTGTAGAATGATTTGAGTTCCTCCAGTTATATTCCCAATAGGGGAATTGCTGTGTCATATGGAAGGTCAATGTCTAGTTCTTTCAGAAATTGCCACACTGTCTTCCAAAGAGGTTGCACTAGTTTGCATTCCCACCAGCAATGTAGACACGTTCCTTTTTCTCTGCATCCTCACCAGCATTTGTTGTTGTTTGTTTTATTGATAGCCATTCTTACTGGGGTTAGGTGGTATCTCAAAACCACATTGAGATTCCACGTGTACATTTATCGGGGATACTGGTCTGTTGTTTTGTTGCTGTTGTATCTTTATCTGGTTTTTATATTACAACAATTGTGGTTTTGTCAAATTCGCTTGTAAGTATTATTCCTCTTTAATTTTTTGGAAAAGTAGGAGAAGTATTGGTATTATTTCTTCTTCAATGTTTGCTAGAATCTAGCAGCAAAATCATCAGGTCCTGGGCATTACTTTGATGGCAGACTTTTTATTACTGATTCAATTATCTTACTCATTATTAGTCTGATTAGATTTTCTTCTTTCTTCATAATTCAATATCGGTAGTTTGAATATGTCAAGGAATTTGTCCATTTTTCTTGTCATCCAATTTGTTGGCATACAATTGTTCCAAATAGTCTCTTATGATCTTTCATATTTTTGAGGTGTCAGTTGCAATTGCTCCTTTTTATGTTTTATTGTATTTGAGTCTTTTTCTGCATCTCTTAGATTTGCTAAAGGTTTGTAAATTTTGTGTATTTTTTTAAATAACTCTGTTTTATTTTTTCTATTTTTTAGACTCTATTTCTTCTCTAATCTTCATAATTATTTCTACTAATTTTGAACTTTGTTTTTGTTTTACTAATTTCTTGAGGAGTAATATTAGGTTGTTTATTTGAGATATTTTTCCTTTTTTTTGATGTGCACATTGATTGCTATAAAATCTCCTCATAGGCTGGTTTCGGTGGCTCAGCCTGTAATCCCAGCATTTTGGGAGGCTGAGGCAAGTGGATTGCCTGAGCCCGTGGGTTCGAGACCCACCTGGGCAACTTGGTGAGACCTCGTCTCTATAATAAATGAAAATTAGCTGGGCGTGGTAGCATGCGACTGTAGCTCCGGCTACTTGGAAGGCTGAGGCAGAAGGAACGGCGGAGCCCAGCGGGTTGAGGCTGCGGTGGCTGGGAGCATGCCACTCCAGTCTGGGTGACAGAGTGAGTCTCCTACTTAAAAAAAAAAATCTCCTCATACAAGCACTTTGTGTTTACATTAGTTTGTCCTAAAAATTATAATTATTTTTTAATTTATTCATTGATCCATCTGTTCAAAAGCATGCTATTTAATTTTCATGTATTTGTAAATTTTCCAAAGTTTGTCTTGTTATTTATTTCTAGTGTTGTACCATTGTGATGTGAAAGTATACTTGATATAACTTCAAACTTCTTAAATTTGTTAAGACTTGTTTTGCATTCTAAAATATAATCTATCCTGGAGAATGATTCATGTACAGTTGAGAAAAATGTGCATTCTGCAGCTGTTGATGAAATGTCCTATAAATGTCTGCTTGATCCATTTGGTCTGATGTGAAAGTTAAATCTCATAGTTCTTTGATAATTTTCTGTCTAGATGATCTGTCCAATGTTGACAGTAGTATGTATCTAATAAATTTGCTTTGTGTGTTCTGGAACTCTTTTGTTGGGTGCACTTTTTAATCATAATATAATGGCCCTTTTGATTTCTTTTTACAATTTTTACTAAAGTTTATTGTATCTAATATAAGTATAGATACTCCTATTAACTTTTGGTTTCTATTTGCATTTACATGGAATATTGTTCTTTATCCCATCACGTTTAGTCCATGTATGTTCTGCAGGTGATGTGAATCTTTGCAGGCAGAATATAGTTTGGTTCTTGTGGTTTTGGTGTTTGTTTTTGTTCTTTTTTTATACAGCTGGTTATTCTATATCTTTTGATTGAAAAATTTAAATCATTTACAATCAAAGTTATTAATTATAGGTAAGGACTTACTACTCCCATTTTGCTAATTGTTTTCTAGTTGCTTTATAGATTAATTATTCTTTTTTTTTTCTTATTGTTGTCCTTATGGTTAGGTGATTTTCTCTTGTGGTATGTTTTGATTTCTTGCTTTTGTGTGTGTGTTTGTGTATATACTATAGATTTTTGCTTTGTGATTTACCATGAGGCTTACAATAAATATCTTGTAGCTGAAACATTATTTTAAGCTGATAAATTTTTTTAAAAAGTATATACTTTTGTTCAGCTGTCTATCCAATAATTTAAATTTTTTATATTATCATTTACATATTTCTTAGCAAGTTATATGCAGTCATTATTATCTTTAGGAGTTTTGTCTTTTATCTTTTATACTAAAGATATGCTATTTACATACCACCATTACAGTTTTAGAATATCCTAAGACTGAACTAAAGGTGCTACTAGGGCTGAGCTTTCCTCTGAAGAAACTTGGGGGGAAATCTTCTAAGCTCATTCCAGTAGTTGGTAGAATTCAGTTTCTCATGGATAATATAACCGACCTGGCTAACATCTCTGTCTTAAATCAATTGTAGCAAATAACAACTTAATAATGGGAGTAAAATCCATTATGTTTTCTGTCTTGAGGAGTGTGCAGAAGTCTTACATGGTGGGGAAGGGTGGTTTGGAGAAATGTTAGAACTATGCAACCACAGTCCCTATTAGAAAAGATCACTTTTGAAATTCAAAACATACTTTTTTTCCAGTGAGTAACTGAAAATGTTGTCATATATCTTTTCAGATGAGATCATGTAATCATATGTTTACAACTTTTGGAGAGTCAACATTTTAGGACTGGATAAGTGGAATAATGTTTTTCCCCTTTTGGGTGTGTACATTAGTGACTTAAAAATGCATATATGCATATACATATGCATATATATGAACATCTGAAGCACTGGTAGCAATTTATATATTAATTAAAATCTGCTGACATCTTGGTAGCATGAACCATGAATACCTAGAAAATCAAGAAAAAACAATACATATATTAGTGAAATGTATCATTGATGGATTGTCATATACAATATCTTTAAATTATTAGTATTCTTAGACTGCTATAACAAAATTCCACAGACTAGGTAGCTTATACAAAGAAAATTTATTTTCTCACAGTTCTGAAGGTGAAAGGTCAAGATCAGGGTGCCAGCAGGGTTGGTTTACTCTGAGAAACTTCTCCCTGGCATGTAGATGGTTTCTTTCCTGCTGCCTCTGTCCCTTTGTAAATAAGAAACCTTGGTATCTCTCTGAATGTTCTAATCTCCTCTGCTTGTAAGGACAACAATCGATCATATCAGATTAGGGGACATCCTAATGGCTTCATTTTAACTTAATTACTTCTGTAAAGGCCCTATCTCCAAATGCAGTCACATTCTGAAATACCAGAGTTTCAAGTTTTAACAAAATGAAGTTTATGGGAATGCAATTCAGCCTATAACAGATAGTGAATAAAATATATCACATGCCCCTTCATTTCCTATAAACATGGCACAGTGAGACCTACAGTTAACAAAATAGTGAGTGACCTATCACATATGATAAATTTTCTTTCTATATATAGCTATCAAGATAATAAAATGACTATGAAGATAATAAAATAACATCTGGGATGTATGTTTCCCTCCAAAATATTTTATTTAGATTAGGTTATTTATCTTTTAAGCTCTTATCAAAGATTCATTTACATAAAAATTGTTCTAGCTTTCAGAAAAGACAAAAATGTATTTTATGAAATATTAACTAAAGCTATCATTCTGAGAATTAATTTTTATAAACAGAAAAATTCATGTGTTAACTTATGCAATCAAGCAAAATTTGAAATAAAAGTAAACATTAAAAACATGAGAAATAAACTGCAAGAAAAGAAAAATATAATATCTTATTTTCTTTTGTCCATGTACATATAATATGAAGCATTGGCTTTTAGCAATAAACACATCATAAACTGAGATTATTGTCTGAATAAATATAATGAATCAGGACAAATATAAGGAAGTAATTTAAAACAATTTTTAAAAATATAAATTATATTATTTTGTCCTTCAATCTTTTATTTCATATATCTTTTATTTCAAGTTAAATAGGCTGATGGTGATGAATGTACTGTTATTTCCAGAGTGAGAAAGGAACACTTGTCAAAAATTTCTACCTTAGTCCAAATTCAAAGGTTAATTTTATAATTGTTAAACAGTCACTATATCCCAATCATATTTGTTTCTGTTGTCATTGTAACAAATTACCACAAATTGAGAGGCTTAAAATAACTCAAATTTACTCTTCTTTAGTTCTGGATGTCAGAAATCTAAAATAAAATAAAACTTTTGGCATTTAGATAAAGGTAATCTTTTTAAAGACTCCAAGGAAAATCCATTCCTTGCTTCTTCTGCTTTTAGAAGCGCCCAGCATTCCTTGGCTCCCAGCTGCATCATTCCGCTCTCCGCTCCTGTGGTCACAGTGCCTTCTCCTCTACTGTGTCAAATCTACCCACTTCTCAATATGTTTGCCCTTTGTGAGATCATTTGTTTTCCATATAAAGTAATATTCACAGATTCTGGAATTTAAGATGCAGACGTTTTGGGGGGCCATTGTTCAGGCTATTACAGTAGTGTTCTTCTGAATTACTGGTTGAAATATAAAAAAGTAACAGATAGGTTCTTCATGGGTTTATGATATAATTACAAAGACTAAAGGAGTCTTTTTTATTAAATAAAGAATAATTTACTTTATATGGGATCAGGTCAGCATTTAAAAAGTTAATTAATTGTTTAAAGAATGAACACATCTTTTGGAAGAAGCTTGTAAAAATCATGAGCAAAGACAGGAAAGGTAAAGTAGGTACATCATGAGAATATAATTTGTCAAACAGGATTTTAGGTAGAATGAATGTTTGGAGGTTAAAAACATGTATGAAAACATCTAATGCTTCTACACTGGCAGGTACATAAGTAGGCAATAAGTGCATATCTTTATGAAAGATTAATAGATGATTTATTGAAATGAGAATTAATGAATATATGAAAAATAGAGTGTTAAATAGATCATACAGAGATTGAAAAACGAGCCCAATAAACCAGATTCAATATGAGGAGAAAAGGAGCGATTGTAAATTCTTAAGAATGACAGATTGTAATGTGGTAACCCCAAGTCTGAAAGGGCTTGCAGATAATGTTTACCTATTCCAAAGAAGTCAACCAGAGGTCCAGCATGGAAAGACACTGGTTTATTAAAACTTACGGGAAGCAATGATGGTGGCCAGGTGGTGAAGAATTCATGCCTTGGGACAGTATAGCAAGCAGTTTAATAATCAAAGCAAGCAAGTTAATCATTCAAATCCCTATATAGTATATATGGCTGCATTGATTAAGAGTGACAACCATATTATCTTCAGCTTTGCTCAGTCACCTGCGTCCTATGACTCAATACTGGGAACATGCATATCCTTCAGAGACCAGCGTTGGCCAGAGGCCATTCCCTGCAAAGGGGGAGAAAGAAGTCAGGTATGGGGGAGGAAACAGTTTATGCCCAGACTGCAACTCACACAGATATATTTGTATAATAATATTTTAATTTGATAAACTCTATTCAACCATTCATTCAACACGTCCTTTCCTTTTAATATTCACACTCTCTTAAAAAAAGAAAATAAAAGTCTAACCCTTCACTTACCTTTCTCCTGGGGCACCTTCTTCGAGTTATATTTGGAGAACATGAAACAATCTGTTCATCAGGTGCCGTGTGTTTCTGGCGTTTGCTGAATTCGAAGGCTGAACTTGAGGCTCTTCTCATGGATTGAAATTCCAGATCTATAATGGTTTTCATGAGTCACCACTAACTCAGGGGTGTCACATGTAGTAGACTTCTTCTGGAAATTTGGAGGAAATGAAATAATTACAAAATAAGGAAGAAGTAACTTCAAAATAAATGACAGCTGCATAATATTCCATCATGTATATGCTGGATGGACTTAGAGTCTGTAATACTGAGCGCTCTGTCACAAAAACAAAGAACTGAGTACCACATGTTGTCACTCATAAGCAGACCTTGAACAATTATACTAATACTATAAGAAAGGAATTGGCAGTAGTTGGAAACTGCCGGGGGCAGAGAGCAGGACTGGCACTCGTGGGAAACTGTGGGGATTGGGGTAGGGGATGGGGGAAACAGGACACCTCATCAACAAGGATATCTGCATAATGAACATGAACATTCGTATACCTAGTCCTGAATTGTACTCCACATCTTCAAAACAATTTTTTTTTTACATGGCAGATACCACTTTGTAGAAATTCATGAGCTACTGTTTGACCCAGGAAGTATGGTACTGGTGATTTCCCTCTCTGGTACTGGTTTGAGCCCACTTTCTCAAAAATTTCTTGGGCCCATCACATTCTTTTGTTGTTTGTTTAATTTCAATAGATCTAGGGGTGTAAGTGATTTGGGCCTACATGGATGAATTGCATAAAGTTGAATTCTGAGCTTTTAGTGTACTCCTCACCCAAATAGTGTACATTGTGCCTGATAAATAATTTTTCATTCCTCAGCTTCTGCCCATTCTTTTTCCTTCTTATGAGTCTCCAATGTTCATTTTACCACTCTGTGTGCTTTTCCAGACCCACAGCTTAGCTTCCCTTATAATTGAGAACACATGGCATTTGTTTTTCTGTTCCTGAGTTACTTCACTTAGGATAATAGCCTCCAACTCCATAATGTCTTTTTATATTCCTGATTCATACTCCTCACCTGCTTCTTTCTCTACTTACTGAAATGCAAAATGTTTGCCCTTTCTGTTATTCAGAGCAAAGGGGTGATCCCTTTGTTTTACCCTTGTCTATCTGCAGTATACAGAGGTTTTTTTTTCTTTTTTTATTTCTTCAAACAAAAAGGACCATCAACTTAAAAATGGAATTACATTAATCTCCTAAAGGTCATATATTACAATTGTAGGTTTTTCCTTGTTTTGCGTTGTTCTTTAGTCCTCCCTATAGCATAATAAAAGCAAGAATTTCTGCAAATTGACTTAGAAGTGATGTGCGAGGTACTTTGAAAGAATATTTTTTCTTATTTTAGTATAAAGAAAACATACCTAAAATTTGGACTTTTGCTTAAACTACACTTTTGTTATACTATAATGGGAAAAAATTCAGTCACCTTAGTCATCCATAAAAAAAGGATAACAAGTTTGTAATGAGGATTTAATGGAAGGATGTTCATAGTCTGACACACAGTGACGTTCAACAAATGGCAGCTCTTTTTATTTTAGGACCAGGGAGTTTTGCTAGCCAGTTCTTACAATCATTCATGCTTGAGGCAACTTTACCCCAGACGAAAAAGGAAAGTAAACTGATGAAAATGAAAAAAATAAATTGGAGATGCAGTTTTTGGGAAGAAAGGGCATGAGTTTGTGACAGAAATGGAATAAAGAAAACAGTTGCATCAAGGTTGAATGGTAGTATAGATGTTGAGTCAGCACAGGTGTCAATAGACCCTATTTGCTATTTGAATAAAGAAAAGGAAAAATCCATGTAGCTATTGGCTATATGGCTGTGAAGGAGGCAGAATTTTCATTGTGAAGAAAGCCTAGAAATAAAATTGATGGAGTAGAGGAATAAAGGCACATTAGGTATAAATATACATTTAGTATAGGAGTGATTGTTGGTAAGTGTGTGGATAAAGAAAGTGAGAATATAAATTCAATTGGTGGGATGAATTCATATTATGGCTCATAGGATATTAAGCAGAGAGTATGGAAAACTGGGTAATCATTTACCATGAGACCATCAGCAAGAAAGCTTTTGTAGATTTTTGTACCAAAGAGATCATGTAATCAGTCTCTAGAACCTATTGCTAGTCCTTTTATGTCACAGATTTGTAATTTTTCCCTCATTTCTTTGTCCATAATGCAATCACTACATTGTATGTGTTTTATAAGTTCTCTTAACAGCCCTTTCCTAAACCTCACAAAGGGGAATTCTCTTCTTCAATTTTTTCTGTATGCTAATTGTATCAATTAATCTTCATAAAGCTCTGTTACCACAGCGTCATTTGTTAGTGTGAGAAATTGCATCCAGAACTTAAGGGGCAACAGTGAACCAGAGACAAAAGTCTTGGAAAATGATCCTAATATCTCAAAAACTATGAACGCAGCCTTGAGTGCCTTTGCTATCTGTAAAGTTTAGCACTAAGTATTTCTTAAATGTGCTTTATTTTTAAATGTTCTGATCACCAATGATGATGTCTCTTGAAAATTGTTGTACAGTTCAGTATCTGTATATCTTATATAAAAGGGTCAGTTTAAGAAATATGGAAGGCAGAAAAGCACAGAATAGAAATAATAAACAGCAAGCTATACCATTTTACTGCAAAACATGTCACTGCATTTAAAAAATAAGAACAGAAGATAAAAGTTTCCAAATTGATTAGGATGAGCTCAGGAAAGTTATCCCTGATAACTTTTTTGTAAGGCATTCGTGGGCAAAAGATGAGAAGGGGTTGAAGTTTTTATATATAATAAGTATGTGTACAAAATATCTACATTATATTTTAAAATAATAATTAGAACTATATACATAGTTATCTAAAGCTAGGTTTGTGTTTCTCTCAATTTTCAGTGTTTGTTCATGGAAGCAGCATGTTTTGGGAAAATAACACATGACTAGTGTGGCCATGAATTTAAAATAAATTTGTTTTTGCATTTTTATTATGATTAAAATAAAAATCACTTTATACTTAAATAACTTAAAACTTATGCTTTCCTTGAGAATTAAATACCCTTACAATGAAGTGGTCACTGGGCTGGAAATCAGATTTGCATTGTGATATTTATGCATCTGCACTGATTTTGTTGAGCGACATTTCATCCCTCATTTATAAATGTAAATCGGTTAAAATATTTAGGGGTGCCGGGCTCGGTGGCTCAGCCTATAATCCCGCATCTTGGGAGGCTGAGGTGAGTGGATTGTCTGAGCCTGCAGGTTCGAGACCCGCTTGGGCAACTTGGTGAGACCTCATCTCTACAATAAATCAAAAAATTAGCCGGGTGTGGTAACGCGCACCTGTAATTCCAGCTACTTGGAAGGCTGAGGTGGAAGGATCGCCGGAACCCAGCAGGTCGAGGCTGCAGTGGCCGGGAGCGGCCACTGCACTCCAGTCTGGGCAACAGAGTAAGACTCCAACTCAAAAAAAAAAAAAAAAATAGGGGTAAATTACTATTATGTTGATTACTAAAATAATATCCTTGAATATACTAGAAGGACAAAAGCACTGCTTATAATCTTCATACCTTTTCAATGGATATTATTTTGGGGGAGTTTTTCCTTGAGCATCTTTAAACAAAGCACAAGTAAGTTTTACAGTTCATTTCAAAATATAGATTATGTTTTATTTGCTGCTAAACCAAAAACACTCTACTACATAATTTCCAAACAGATGTTGCCTTGCAATAATATTGATTCCCCCTAAGAAATGGAGTTGAAAGTTGACTCAGCTTAGAAGTGTTCACTAATAATCTCTTGAATCTTTTTCTCCCCTGTAATTTTTATTCTCCTATATATATGCATATAGCATATTACCAACTTTTCACTAATGATGCACAAAATGTAATGAGTTGTGTGGGCCTCCAGAATATTATATGAATGGCCACCAGTCTGATGTTTCTCTATGCACTCTAAACTCTTATTCCATAATTGCATGGAAATAACTTTTTTGGACATTGCAATTGCTCAATAGAAGAGCATACTAAAACTGTACTATCTGCAATTTCATTTGGCTAGCAAATTTTCACCAACATGTAAGCATTTTTTTCTTTAGCTATATTTCTCAAAGTATTAGGGAAAAATAAAATCCCCTCTTAATTAACATTACTAATTATTCTGAAAAACACCATTAATTAAAATAGACTACCTCAAAGCAGGTATATATTTTTTTTCTTTTCAATTCAGTTTATACTACATATTTTTCTAATTTCTATTAGAAATTCTTGTTCACTTTATGACACTTATAATCTGAAATTATCTCATTTGCTTATTGACTTATTGTCTATACTTTTCACTAGAGTGGAATCTCCATGAGCAAAGCGTGCTTACTCTCTTGTTTATTGTTATGTCTTCATTGCCATTATTTATCTAGTTTGGGAGTAGATTTTAAAATCAGGAAGTGTGAGTTCAAATTATAGAATTTCAATTAGTAGTCATTTGGCATTTTCTACCATTGAATGATAGATTTTAAAGCTATGCTAATCACAATATCTAATGATTATCCTCAAATAATTATGGAAATATCTTATTAATAATATTAGACAATAAGCATATTTACTGAATAAGATATGAATATAGTAAAATTTGAATATACATGTAGGTATCATGCATCCACATTCTAATAATTTTCTATGTCAAATGAAAACTGCAATTGTCATTTCATTTTTAAAACATTCTTAAAATTATGCAAGACAATATGTTCAGTATGGTTTTAGGATATGGCACAGACCCTGTTTCAAGGTTATACTCTAGAGAGAAAATTAAGATAAAAGCAAAATTAGCTATAAATATAAGAAAATTGCAAGTAGTTAGGAAAAAACATAACACATGTTGAAATCAGGAAGCATCAATTGCCTTTGGGAAAAAGGCATCTTGAAGGAAGTAACTTAAATGATTTGAAGATATTTTAGGATGTGCAAATGATCTATAAGTAAAGATGGGGAACTGCAACATGAAGAATAAAAGGCATTGGAAGCTATTGAATGTTTTGGAAAACTGAGTTTGGTTTGAGCCATGTGACAGACAAGATTAGAAGAAAAGTTTGGGTATTGTAACAAATCTACATTTTCAGGCTAAAAATTGTATTTAAGTTTTTAGGAAAAGAGAATTACTGAATGCTTCTAATTATGAGAGTAGACTATAAAAATTATGCTTTTAAGTGATTAGTATAGCCAAAATCAGCAGTTTTGACAGAACTGAAATGTAACTTGAGGTAGAATAGTAGGTAGTTGGTGGCTGAAATTGTTTAGGTAAATTGTGATGTATTGCTGAAATAGAATAATAGCATTGAAAATGAAAAGAAAGAAACATTTAGGAGACAAAGTTCGAATTCCTAAATCCTAGATATGGATAAGGACTTTTTATTATTATTATGGTAAGAGCACTTAAATGACATCAGCTCATAAAATATTTAAATTCAATATTGTTAGCTAGAGAGAAGATGTTGTATAGCAGATTTCTAGAACTCATTCATTTTGTTTAACTAGAATTGTATTCTATTGAATAGTGATAAGTTCTTGAACTAGTTCTAAAGTAGGAGCTTAGTACTGATTTTGACCAATGGGATTAAAAAAAAATTGCTCTATAAAGGAATCCCTTAGTGAAACTGTCTTTTTTTAGTGTCCTATTTTATAAAGCCCCTACGTGAAAGTAGTGGCATATGGAGGTCATTTTTGTGTCAACTATTGCTGCTGTAAAAGAACCAAATGAATATTTATTTGGTATGTGTGTTAAATCTGGGGATATAAGCAGAAACTGATCTGTTCCCACATTTAGCTGTATTTGGTAAGTATATTCATTGTTGACCTAGTAGGAATTTTAATGAGAATGAAAATGTGTTTGATAGCATTTATTGAGTGGTGTGTTCTAAAATTGGCAGATAACCCTCTTCCCCTAAAACCTCTAATTTCCAATCTGTCAGGTTATTAGTATCATAATTAATCTTATTATTTACAGTGGCTGAACTTTATTACAAGGAATGCCACCTCCCAGGACACTGTGCCTCCTCCTCATCTTGAGTCCTTGGGGTCATATCTTACTGCTTTACATCCTCCACTTCCATGTTTTGCATACTGCTTAAGCTTTGTTCATCATAAGTTTTGACTTGTAACAACTCACTCACTCTGACATGATGGAATATTACACAGTCGTAAAGAAGGACAAACATGTGGACTTTGCAGCAACTTGGATGGATTTAGAGTCTATAATACAGGGAGTGTCTGCTGTCTTCCTTAACATATTTTTAAATTCGGATCTCAATAATTTGAGTCTGTTTGTGCATTAACAACATGTAATTTGACTTGTCTAGGGCAAGAGAATTTACACACACACACACATACACACACACACACACACACACATCTCTTTCCTCCCCTTGGACTTATCAGGAGGGAGCAAAAAAAAAAAATGTTAAAGTCAACAACTAGAAATGCCTGCTTTAAATTTCAGGAGGGCAAGCATATAGCCGCCTCCATGAAGTAGGCTTTAGAGTCTCTAGCATTCTTAATCCTTGTGTTATAGATCCCAGCACTATTTCCTGAGAAAATTTCTGTATACTTTTTAAAATGCTTTACAGACTGAACATTTTCTCATAATATT
Source organism: Tarsius wallacei (assembly GCA_963574415.1). Taxonomy (NCBI): domain Eukaryota; kingdom Metazoa; phylum Chordata; class Mammalia; order Primates; family Tarsiidae; genus Tarsius; species Tarsius wallacei. Next base: position 10,537 of record CAUYQG010231341.1, on the reverse strand, counting down.
CGACATGATCAATATTTTCTGCAATAAGTTTTTTCTATATTTAAAATTTGAATTGCAAACATAATTTTCTGAGCTATCTTATTGAGCATTCTAAACTAAAGGAACCCCAAGGCCTAAGTATTTATTGTCTTAGGTGGAAGAGCTGCAAAGTGATTCTCATTGTCGATTCTTCCTTTTTCTCTTTTACCAATAGAAACCTATGAGTTTTAGCTGGGTGGATAGCCACTTGGAAACAGTCTACATTTCCCAGCTTTCCTAACTATGTGGTATGGTCATAAGACTAATTTCTGACTGATGTAAAGTGAAAAGAAGTGTCATATCAACATTCATGTCATTATTTTTAAAATGTTTGTTTTGTTCTCTTTCTGATATTGGAAGCTACTTCTCTGCCAGTTCGGAAACTCTCACATCTGAATTGTTATATTAGTGTATGATAGACCCTTTTTGTTATTGAAGTCACTTCATTCAGTGATATATTTGTTACCACATCTTAACCTTTCCTTGTTCATGCAATCTCCTATAGAATATTACTTATACATTTAAAAATATTGTATTCTAAGCTAAATGTTTGTTGTTGTTGTGAAGGTTACACAACTTCCTTTCGCAAATTAGCATAGATGCTGGCACAAAATATCTAAATAGATTATTTTAAAATTAAAGAAAAAGCATCACTGATTAAATGAATGAAAGAAGGAAGATAATTTTTGGACAACGTTCTTAATTTTTCTTTTTCATTATTTTGATGAGGAATTGGGCAAAAATAAACACAAACCAAAAATATACCTTTCTATAAATATGTGTGAATGTTGTTAAACTTTAATTATGTATATGCTAGGTACTTTTAAAATAATGTATCATTATAGAAAATATGATTTATTTCAGGCATTCTGTTTAACTTTGAGAGACTCAGAGTAATGTAATACCTGCATTTTTAAAAAAGCGTTTGTTTTGATTTTTGAAACATTAGCAGCAGTTGCACTGTAGAGTTTGAAGCCCAAATGGCAAAGTGTGCATCACAGTAAGGATCCCCAAAGTCAAGGAAATCACATGTCTCAGTTTGTCTGGGCCAGTCCTGTTTTTACCAGGCGCCCCTAGGTAATTATAAATCACTCCACCTTTTGCTTTCAAAAATGTCTTGTTTTGGAGCATACATTCCATGACAATTATACTGCATAGGTTAAACATCCCTTATCAGCTAAATTTGATATTTTCACATTTAAAAGAGGAGACTGGAGCAGTTAAAGACAAAGGGAGAAGTGGAAAGGGTGAAGAAAAGTGCAAAATAGAATTGGGTCCACTTATACAATGATTCTGTAGCCATAAAATTGTGTGACTGTATTGACAGACTTTTTTTAGTTCCAATGTCATTTAACTAACCCATATCACCAATGACTAGAACAGTATTCTTTGTTGGAAATTTGGCTAAGTGACAAGTGCAGAGGATTGTATTGCTTATGGCCATCAGCCAAGTAAAGTAAATTGTTTAAACAGAAGCATTAATTTGCAAACATTTCTTACTTTGACAGAACAGGAACACCTATTGATTCAGTGACAGAATAAAAAATAGAAGGTATGGTTTTCATTCAAGCCTCTTTCTATTAAACCTTATGGTTGTTACAACAAACATAGCCAAGTGGTATGGAGAGAGCACCGATTTCCAAATGTAAAACATAAAGAATAATTGAATTAGTGAGTTCACTAAAAAAATAAAGACATTATTATATTTTGGAAATAAAACTGTCAATATGTTTTATAATTCTATCATATTTTGATTGAAAATAACTGAAAAAAGTTAACATAACCATAAAGTAGTGCTTTTTTCCTCAAGGTTAGAAATAAAATATGTCTTGAAAATAATGTTCTTACAAAACTCTTTGTGGAATTACTAGTCATGATATACTGGTATGCAATGAAATCATACTTAGAAAAGGAAGGAGTGTACAATTTCATAATCATGCCAACATCATCCTATCTCTGAAGAGGATATAACATACATAATATCAATTCTTATGTATTAACCAGTAAACAAATTTTTATATTCAATTTTTATGAATGTTGTCATTTTTGTAAGCATATTGGTATTAATATGTGTTAAATGTCACTGCAACCAATATCTTCTCACAAATTTTTACTATTTAAAATTTTTTCCTGGGCAACCATCTCAGTCCCACTCCCACTTTGGGAGCTTTTCTGTACTCTCAATAAATCCTGCTTCCTCAGCTTAAAAAAAATCCTAATTAAAACTTCTTTGAGGTTTTATGTTTAGGTCTTTGATCCATTTAGAATTGATGTTTATGTATGTGATAGATAGGGGTCCTATTTCAATCTTCTGCATGTGGTCAGCCAGTTTTCCCAAGCATTTACTGAATAACTTCTCTTCTCCCCAGTGGTTGGTGGTGGAGACTTTGTCAAATATGAGTTGGTTGAGAAATTGAGGTTTTGCTTCTGGAATCTCTATTGGTCCATATGGACTTAATTATTCAAAGCAGTTGTTCTGAGTCTCTGTTTTGTGTAATAATCACTGGGGGACATTTAAAAAGTGTGGATTCCCAGCACCACTCATAGAGATTTTGACAGAGGATTTCTAGTTATTGTTCAGGAACTATCATTTGAATAAACATCTCAAATTTCATTTGATAAATGCTGCCAAGTGTTCAATCACGTTTTGAAAACACACTATTCTTCGGAGACATTTTTAGTGGAGAAAATGTGGGAGTGTAAAAAGTTAAGTTGCTATTCTGGATGGTCTGGGTATCAGAATTACCCATTTGAGACTTTTTGCATCCTAGTTTCCAACTGAAGTAGTCTTTCTGGTGGAAGTTTGCATGAACTCAGTTGAAGTTTAAACTACTATACTAGAATGTTCAACTGAGGGGTTTTTCAGAAGCTAGCCTCAAATAAAAAGGAATGGAAAGGGTCAGCTGTAAAGAGTCCTGAAGCATAGATCAGAAGTGTTGTCAATGCTAGTTAACTCCAATAGATTTTGGGGAAGGAGAGATCAGAAAGAATATAGACGAAAAATGATCAAAGAAATAATAGAAGAACATTTCCCAGAGCCACAGTATGACTTGATTTATCATATTGAAAATATACTCAAATGTTGAACAGAATAAATGATAAAACAATTAATAAATAATAGATTAGTTTATAATAATTATTTTAATAATTTTATCTTTTTTTTTAGTTGGAGTCTCACTCTGTCACCCAAGCTGGAGTGCAGTGGCATGATCATGGCCACCCCAGCATCAATCGGCTGGTCTCAGGCGATCCTTCCACCTCATCCTTCCAAGTAGCTGGAACTACAGGCGTGCTACCACACCCAGCTAATTTTTTATTTTTATTGTAGAGACAAGGTCTTGCCAAGTTGCCTGGGCTGGTCTTGAACCTGCAGGCTCAGGCAATCCACTCGCTTTGGTCTCCCAAAGTGCTGGGAGACCGAGCCTGGCCAATAATATATCTTACTATCAAGTTATTGGAAGTATATATCATTATGTTGACCAGAATAAATAAAAATAAAATTATAATTATAAAAATATAAAGTTATAAATTATCATAAAAATACAATTTAAAAATAATACAATTATAACTGTATTTTTATTGTAAATTATCACATTTAATTATTTGCAGTTTTATTTGTATATTTCATAAATATAAAAATAAAGATAATTTTATTATATATTTATTATAAGTTATTATAATTATTAATTCTGTTTAATATTTGCTGTATTCTTTCAATATAAAGAATCAGCTGAAACTGAGGCTCTGGGAATTTTAAAAATTGCACATCTGGTCATTTTCTTCCTAAAGTTTTTCTGAGTGCCTCTTCTTGAAATCATAGTAATAGTAATACTACTAAATTATCATTACTCTGTTTTAGACCTATCCTGGCAAAATTTTCATACTCTTAGAATTAGTTTAGTGAATAAACAAATAAATTGTATTATTCACAGGTAAGTTAAAAGCAGATTGATATTAAATTCTTAGCAGTAGCAATACATGATATTATAGCACTATTTTAAATATTCTTATAGGAATATTATTTGGAAATTAATACTATGTAGTATCAGAAAGAAACAAGTAAAACTATTAGTAAAAATAATTGTGGTTGTATAATATACAAATTAAAAACAGTCGACAATTAAATTCCAGCTGGATCAATACAGGAGATGGTGTAGTATGGATGAGGATAGTGTGTGTGGCAGTGGTGGTGAATTGAGTGAATATGTGCAAAGTTGATAGAAAACCATTTTTGAATGTATCAGATAACAATGGAGGATAGTCATGACACACATATACAAAAGGATGATTCTATCCTAACTAATGGAGTAATACGATGAAATTAATTTTAATTAATACCTCAAAGGTAGGGAGAAAATCCAAACAAAACAGGGAGTCATGTATTTACATAAAATAAACTAGCAGAAATAAGTCAAGATTTCCATCCTAAGGTATATGCCATTATATCAAGACATATCCAAGAGAATGTTCATGGCAACACTATTCATAAAAATCACAAACTGGAAACAACCCAAATATCCATCCACATCCAAGTGGGTAAATAAATTGTGGCATATTCATGCAATGAAATGCTACACAACAATGAAAACAAATATCATAGGCACATATAACAATATGGATTAATCTCACTAAGTTGTGAGAAAAAAGCCAAATACAAAAGAATACATACTGTATGTGTCCAAATTAAAAAAAAAAAGTCTATAATCCCAGTGCTTTGGGCAGCTGAGGCAGGAGGATCACTTGAGGCCAGGAGTGTTTGAGGCTGCAGTGAGCTATGATTGTGTCACTGCACTCCAGCTTGTGTGACAGATCTAGACTTGTTTCTAAAAATTATTTCGGAAAAAGAAATAAAGAGGAAGATAAGTAATTGGCAAAATAGTCCCATCTTCCCAATGTTTATGACCCCAAAGAGAGTCATTTTTGATTCCTCTTTCTTTCACTCCCCACAATCAAACATCACATCTTCATAATTTTACAACTAATTTACATGCACTTATTGATCTCCTCATAAATGCCAGGCACTTTAATGCACAATAGGGTTGGAGAGATAACTAAGAAAAAGTTGAACAGGGTCTCTCAAGCCTACAATCCAGCAGCCTAAGGAGGAAGCTAGAGGTGCAGAAAAGCTATACATCAAACAGAGCATCAGTGTAGGTGCCTTTCACCTTTGGTGGCCTCATTTTCTAATTCTAGAGACTATAGAAGCCAGCTGGTTAGACTTTTCTCACTTTCAAACACTTTCACCTTCAAATTTTAGACTATAACATCCATCCTTGTGTTTTTCCATCTGGTCCCCAAGGAGAAAGTGTTTTAACCTCTCTGCAATACTCTGTCCTCGAAATCCTGCTCCTACTCACCTCCCCTTCGGTCTTGTTTTCTGTATCTTGAATCTAAGATATCTTGAGAATCTTACTTTTCTGATTGCTTCACTTTGGACAAGAAACATGCTCAAGTCTTCTCATTCTATTTAAATGGAAATTGGATCCTGCTTCCTCTATGCATTTTTGTTTTCTTTATATTTCCATTATAGCTAGATTTCTCAAAAAAGTATTTGAATTCAGCCTATCTGGGTCAATAAGTGTTTGTTGATGAAATGAATTGATGGATTCATCTCATCCATTTCTCACTATTTAGTCTCACTTCTGCCTTCATCTTTTTCTTAAAAAGTTCTCTATAAGCCTGATACTCACATCAAATTACCAAGTCAGATTGTCTATTCAACATTTTCATCCTACTCATCCTAAGGACCTATGTTTGTTGATGACTACCTCTCCTTTCTTGTCGCCATCATGATAATATTCCTTTAAGTGAATCTGATCACACAAGTAACATAGATTAGAAATTTAGTGAAGATATACTAAAATCCCTAGACTTTACTTCACACATGTTTATTGAAAACTTCCAGTGTGCTGGGAAATGTTCTAAGTGTTTGGGTTAACTGATAAATAAGACAGACTAGAGACCTTCCCTTAGAGAATTTATATTTTAATAGGGGAAGCAGACCATGAACTTGTAAATATGTAAATTAGCAAATAATAATTTCAGAATTTTGTAAGTGCTAAGAAAGAGATAAGCAGGTAATAGAATGGAAAAGTAGTTGAGGCTACTTTAGATTGGTTAAAATGTATCTGCTTGAGGAGTTTTGACTTTACTGCTAATCATGGGATGCTTAGGGCTCTTCTTGCTTTTTCTAGTTTCTATCAAATTTTAGTTTTCTTCTTAGTGTCTGCCTCCTATCCTAGATCTCATTATTTCTTTGAATTTGTTGTTGCTCTATGTACTTGTTGAATTAACTATGTGATCTGACAATTAGGTTCGTAAACCATCCTAAAAACAGTGCTACATATCTCACTGCTGAATATCACTGCAATCACCTTTGAAGTATTTCTCTTGGGAAGCTAATCACTGACACCAGCACCTAGTCCACATTAGAAATTCCTGACTCTAGTTGTTTGGCTAAATTTTTTCCTAGGAAAATTTTTGATGAGAATATTCATTCAGTTTTGGTGAAAAAATAATGAAGTGGACAATTTTTATAACTGGGAATGCCATTTTTCCCAGTTATTTTGCCTATAATTGATCTCCCTGTTGGATACCAATTACATACTGGATATTAATTTGCCCTATTTATTTGACTATTCTGTGTAGGTAGTTCTTGAATTTATTTCCTTGCTCCCTCTTGTGGTTCATTATCCGCAATCCATTCCAAAAACCATACTTTAATTGTTTACTTTCTTGTTTACAAAATTTTGAAAATCCTTCATTAGTTTATAACACAAGCAAAACTACTTGTCCCTGGCATTCAAGACCCCTCATAACCTGGCAACAACCAACCTCTCTAATTCCTTTCACAACCACTCTACTTTTTCTATCACTGTCGTTCCTTAGAAGCCACACTCTGCCATCTTCTCTCTGCTTCAATGGCCTCAGGATGTTTCTTGATCCTGCATATTACATTATGTGCTCCTTTTCTCATTATTATTGAAGCCTTTTATTAATCTTTGAGGTTAAGTTTGTAGTTCTCTTTTCTGTGCTTTCAATAGAACCTGCTATTCACACGAGTCAAATTAACAATGGTAAACTACCTGAGCCCTTTGCTCCCGAAAACCAGTTATGGCTAAAAAGTTCATGTATCCTTTTGTGCATTCTGAGAAAGAGCATACTTCTAAGAACTCCCTTTCCCCATAGAACTTAGATAGGACTCATTTTTCTGTTTTTTTTTTTGGAGGGGGGTGTTTTGTTCTTGTTTTTTAATGGCAGGTCAGAGAAGGACACTTTAAATTCCCATTCTTCGCCTCATAAAACATTTAATTTTTGGTTGGTCATCTTGATATGCAGGTTAATGAACTGTTAATGTCAAAAACCAATAGAAAGAACATGATTATTAACTTGACCAAACATTAGTTAAGCTTCTCTTCTTTTTCCAGGCTCTTAAACATTGACCAACTTTCTCCTGACCCAGCATACAACACTTTCTTAAGATTATTCCTAAGAATTAACTGACCTTAAAGAAAATATTTCCTGGTTATCTCACGCCTCCCATACTGGTCTCTTTTCAGCCTTGTTTACTCTTCCCCATAAAAGAAAATTCCTTTGTGCCCGGTCTTTGTGATATTTGTAGTTCTTATGGTTGGATAATTTTCCCTATCGTAATAGTCCCCTTCCGCTTGTTGTAAAATGCCTTTCAAATACAGTCTCTCTTTGCCTAAATCTGGATTTGTTTTCATTCGATAACATAAATTACCAAATTGTTTCTTGTCTGTTTCAGTTATATACTCTCTCCTATCCCAGATTTGTATTTGTTTCTTGATGATGCTGAGCTTATATTTGTGTTCTTAGCATGTCTTATTCTCCCTGTGTCTCTGGCTATTCTTTATGATTAATTACATAAATTTCTGTTTCTACTTTAGTTTCTGGGTTTGTTGTTGTATCTCTTTGTCTACTCCATTTCCCACCTTCTTCACATACCTGTCTCCTGATGCCAAGTTTCAGTCTTCAGATTGCTCCAGAGACCAGCATGGAGGGAAGCTTCCTCCCTCGAGGCTGGTAGGCTGCTGACTCACACTTCCAGCCCAGGCTTTGGTTCCCTATGTGAGAGAGGAGTACATGAGTTTTTGAACCTGCATATCAAGATAACCAACCAAAAATATGAGCTCCCTAAGAATGTGGCTGGGTAGAAACGTGAGTTGCACCCAATTTGCAGCTATGTCAACTTTTGCCAACTCTGAAGGTGTGATCTAAGTCTCTCCTTTTGGGATGTGGCTCTAGATTGTGAAAGAGTTGAAGTGCAGAGTTCCCAAATAAGGCCCTCACAAGAATGCCACTGATGATCAGAAGCTTCTAGAATTATTAATTTTTTAAAAAATTGCCTCTTTAAAAAAGCTGTTTACAAATACAAATAAAAAGCTTACATGACTAATCAATAAGAAAATATACCAAAATTTTTTCTTAATTAAACATCCCACCTTTAAGGCAATAGATTATAGAAGTTAGGCCCTCAGATCAAGAAGGCATAGAAAATACTTTCTTTTCCCTATTCATTAAAGAGCTAGACCCTGAAGTCAGTAATCTAAAGAAACAAGATAAACTAAAAAGATCATATCCTGAACTAAATCAGTCTTCACAATACAACTTTCTGATCTTTAGCTGGTTCTTTTGAAACTCTTTGTAAAAAGAAATTTCCGTTTATAGAGGAAAGCTCCATTTGTAAGTGTATCTATTCTGGCTTCTCCAAGTATTCTTTGACAGGGATAGATTTTCACAATTTAGTATAACCTAAAGTTTTGGAGGGCCAGGGAAGGCAGAACTTACTTTCATTTTCTCTAGATGGTTGGACTGCTGCCTTGGCTGTCAACTTGGGGTGAGCAGCTGGTTAGGCTGTGTTATCTGGCAAGACTACTATCTGAGTTCTGCAATCAGCCTGAGCTGCTGGATGGGCACTGCAATAGTCTGTTATCTGGCTGGGCCGTAGGGTGTATTTCATGACTAGAAGGCACTGCTATTTGAGTTCAGCAGTTGAACAGGGTTGCTGGAGGGGCCCTGAGGTTAAGGATTGTGGTGGATGCACCAAATGCTGTGTTTATGCCTCCCACCCTGGGTGGTGTCTAGTGGTGAACTTTGGGTTCATAGGGGAGGATTAGTGCCTTCCTTTTGTCAAAATTTGCTGATGACACAGTATCAAATAACAACCCTCTATGGCTAGACCTCATCTGCTTTATTTGCTGTATTTTTCTCCTTAGCAATTGCTATTATCTAACATTCTATTCATGACCTTGTTTATTTGTTGTCTCTCTCCACTAGAATGTAAGTTCCATAAAAAGAGAGACCATCTCTCTTTTTAAACTCTTGAATGTCCAATTTTAGAATAGTAGGTAAAACATAATAGTGGCCTAATCATATCAAACTACTAGACACGTAACTAGTGTCTTAGAGAATTAGAACTGATATAAAAAATTACTAAAGCAGGGGTGACTTGTAAGTGACAGAAATATATTTTTTATAATACTGGGGGCTGGGACTCCTTTAACAAGGATTGACATATTCAGTGCCTAGTGAAAGTACCTGCTTCCTCATAGCCAGACATCATCTCACACTAACCTCACTTGTTGGAGGGGGGTGAAGTGTCTCTGGAGGGACTTTTTAACAAGGGCACTAATCCTGTTCGTGAAGCTCTGCCCCCATGAACCAGTCACCTCCCATAGGCCCTAGCTCCTAATACCATTATGACATTGGGAATGAGAATTTCAACATAAAAATTTTGGAGAGGACATAACAGACTATTCCAGTTTCTAAATTTTATATTTATGTGCGATTTTATGATGAATGAATTTACCAAATTATCTTGTATGAATTTATACATTTAGTTAGAATAAATTCATAAAGGTATAATTGTGAGGTCATGTCCTTTTAGAATTTTGTCAAATGCCTTTTATTTATTAAATGAGAAAAGCAAATAATTTTTCTCTTTTAACCAATGAATATGGTGAACTATAGGGATATATTTGCTTTCAAAGGATTTTTAATCGATACATAGCATATTTTGAAGTAATGTAGTGTGATGTCTCTAATTTATTCTTTTTGATTTGTATTGTTTTGGCCATCCAGGGTCTTTTGTGTTCCATACTAATTTTAGGATTTTTTTTTCTATTTTCATGATTATTGTCATTCATATTTTTATAGAGATTGCACTGGGTTTGTAGATTGCTACAGAGTAGCATCTCTGGGTAGTAAGGTCATTTAACAATATTAATTCTTCTGTTCCATAAGCCTGGGGTGTCATTCAATTTGTTTGTTCCTTTTTTCCTCTGTGTCATTTCCAATAACCTGTCTTTGAGTCCACTGATTCTTCTGTCTTCCTGATTTGCTGTGCTATCACGAGACTCGAATGCATTTTTCTTTTCTTTTTTTTTTTTTTTTGAGTTGGAGTCACACTCTGTCGCCCAGCCTCGACCTGCTGGGCTCCGGCGATCCTTCTGCCTCAGCCTTCCAAGTAGCTGGAACTACAGGCGCGCACTACCAC
>CAUYQG010231339.1:0-13607 GCA_963574415.1 Tarsius wallacei | reverse complement strand
CACGGGTTTGAGACCCACCTGGGCAACTTGGCGAGACCTCATCTCTACAATAAATCAAAAAATTAGCCGGGTGTGGTAGCGCGCGCCTGTAGTTCCAGCTACTTGGAAGGCTGAGGCAGAAGGATCACTGGAGCCCAGCAGGTTGAGGCTGTGGTGGCCGGGAGCGGCCACTGCACTTCAGTCTGGGGGACAAGAGTGAGATTCCAACTCAAAAAATAAATAAATAAATAAAATGAAATTTTTAATTGTATTAAAGTGAGAGAACTTGGACTGCCATGTTAACTCTCTGAAATGTGTTCTAATACACTTTGTAAACTATATATATATATTAGAGCTCCCAATGATTTGGAAAAGAAAAGATATTCTCTCATTGTACATATAGCACTATTTATTTGTGTGTATGCCCACACTATCTATCTGCCCATCTATACACACATAAACACACAGACATTCATTTGACCATACTGTATTTTGTTCTAATCATATTCTATATTTGTTTGCCATCTTAGGTTATTATTTTCTGATTGAGGCATACAAAACACTCTGCTCTAATTCAGATTTATCATTTCTCCTTATAATTCTTTCACTGGATTTATTTTTATAGAGCTTCATGATAAAGCATGGTCTTTACAACTTTCTAGTTTCTGTTCTTTTCCCTTTTAATGAATTTCATATAAATGAGTTCCGTTTTCTCTTAATATTTTATACCGGCTGGCTAGACTTTGAACTTCTTGACAGCAGGGTTACCTGACACATCCCTGGGTTCTCAGTGTCCAGGTAGAAGGGCATGTGCTCGAGAGCAGGAATCCAACTTCCTCCTTTTTCATCGTCGAATTGAATGGCATGGTAGGCTGATTCAGACCAGCTGGGAAGAAATTACAGCCATCATACCTGCAAGCATGTTTTTCTCTTATGTGTTCTGCCACTTTCACCTATCATTTTATGAACGTTTCTCTATATCAGGGGGTGGCACTCTTTTTCTGTGAAGGGTAAGATAATAAATATTTCAAACTTTGGGTGCTATTTGGCATGTGTCTCAACTACTCAACTCTGCCATTGCTGTGGAGAGCAGCCATAAATGAATGAGCATGGCTGTGTTCCAATAAAACTTTATCTAAAAAAAAAAACAAGTAGCAGGCTGAAAGTGCTAACCCCTGCTCCCTTTCATTATATCTTCTTCAAAAATGGCTATAGATGTGGATTACTAATGGATGGTCTCGGCTATGAATTTTTCACGATTTAGTTCACCAATTCTCTATTGTGCATTTAGACAGTTTTCTTCTTCACGATTATAAATAACATTGTAATACGAGTTCCTAGATACACAAATGTGCTTATGTTTTTGATTTTCTCATAAATTGTGGTTTATCTGAAATGTGGTAAATGCGAAATAAATATGTATTGAATGACTTCACTAACAAATTTCTATTATGGCAAAAGCACTTTACTGGGTGCGATGGATGTAGATTGAAATGAATAAGGTCAAGTCTACCTTGAGAAATTCACGCTCTAGAGAGACAGGGCAGATTTGTTGCTTTCCAGCTGTGTGACCTTGATCCAGTCACTTAACCTCTCTGGGCCTCACTTTCCACCATTTATACAAGGAAATAATGTCTTCCTTGGAGACAAACTGTGAAGCTTGGATGATATAAAATGCGACTGTGTCTGGCACTAAGTGCTTGGGAGAGAGTAGTTATAAGAAATCAGCTTTACAGGGCTGACATGGTGTAATGAAGTTACATTTTTCATTATTGTTCAAAATTCTGCTGGCCCACAGTATGAATGCCTTGGGATCATGATCTAGGGGCTCTTGGAAATTTACATCAATTTGCATAAATCTGCATAGGGAGGTGCTGTGAGCATCAGTCTTGTTAAATCAGTTACATCTCAGTTTTATGCCACCTGTTTGAAAAACACGCTTCCAAATTCCCAGCTTACTTCTTGTTATCTCATAGCCCCAAAATGTCAGGTCAGGGATCGGCATGTCCTGGACAAAAAGAAACAACAGTTTATTACTGGAAGTGTGTATTCAAAATAGGTAAACAAACGCACTCACACACTAACAACTACAGCGTGTTATACCCTACCCGGAACTGAAATATGCTATGGAAAAAATTCTGTAGCTCAGTCACTAGGGTCACTTAAAGGTAGGAAAAAAACTGAAAGGAATATTATAAACCAAGAGGTAGCTATTCAAATCTCTTTTTGTGAATAGGAGAACTATAGGCAACATTTACAATACAAATACGCTTTCCAAGTTTTAATAATAATACATAAAATATGTGCAGTTCCCCCCAGCAGTTATAAACTGCAAAAGGGGAGAAAGAATGTCTCAGAAGAATATTACAAGTATTAAGAGTAAAAGAAAACATGTGAGACAAAAGTTTAGGGCAAAACAACTTTAAGATAGAGCCTGGCACGTAATAGATGCTAAATAATTGATATTGAGTTGATAGGTTGTGATTTTTCTTTATTTCTATCAAAAGCTTCAAAATAAGCTGCCTTGTAACATAAATGTAAGTACCATGTACAAATCAAAGCAAAAATAAATTGAGTATTTATTATGTGCTAGACATTGTTCCAAATACTTTACATATATTGACTCATTTAACTCTCAAAACAATACTATGAGATGGTATTATTAATAGTAGATGAGGAAACTGAGGCCAGTTTGATAGCCAAGAAGTCTTTTTTTTTTAGCCAAGAAGTCTTTTACATACTAAGCTATGCTGTCTTTGATACAAATAATTATCAAATACTTATTATATCCTAGTTGCTATTCTAGTTACATCGGATGTGAGTGAGAAGGTTCATGTCTGTACCTCTTACCTTTCGCAGTTATCACTTGGCTTTTGCTGTGTAATACAATAATCCAAAATTTAGTGGTTTAAAACAATCTGCATCTTTATGTATTTCACAGTTCTGTGGGTCAGCTGGCCGGATTTTGTCTGGCCAGACTTATCGCTCTTCCTCATGAGTCCGCTGGCTGCCAGCTGTATGACCTCATCCCCTCAAGGGTCTGGCGGTTGGCAGGCTGTTGGCCAAGGGCTGGTTCATGGTCTGCTGGGGTGCCTTGGTTCTCTCCATGTGGTCTCTCATCCTCCAGCAGACGTACTTAGGCTCACTCAGGTGGAGGTCTCAGGGTTCTAAATGCAGCATGAGAGAAGGTCAACTCCATTGTGCAAGTGCTTTTTAGAATGGTAATCTGTTTCTTTGATTTGCAGCATATAGCAGTCACTGTAGAAAATAACAGAGCAGTATTTGGTTTGATAAAATTGAGCAGCAGTGTTTCTTTTTTATTGTCTTATTTGTTTTATTTTAAAGAGGCGGGGTACAATTTAGGATTAGGTATACAAATGTCATCGTACAGGTAAAATTTGGGTCTCCCTTTGGTCACCACTTAGCCTGGTTTGAGATCAGATACCCTTACTAATGTTGCGTTCCCCCACTCCACCCCGGCAGTATCCTGCTACTGCCCATTTCTTTCTTATAGTATTATGGTAAATGTTCAAGGTCTGCTTATGAGTGAGAACATTTGGTACTCTGTTCTTTGTTTCTGTGATAGATCACTGAGTATGACAGACTCCAAATCCATCCAAGAACAACTGTGTTTCTGACCCAGTGTTAAGTATCTAGGAGACAGAAATGTGTAATATCTATCTTGTACAGTTAAGGATTCCCTAGGGTAGGGAGTGGTTAAAGGGATGTGCATTTTTTTAAGCTTAATAAACACCATGCTTCAGATCCTGTTGTAAGCATTTTTCAAATATTAAGTTATTAACTAATTTATTCTCCATAATGACCCAGGAAGGCTGGCACCATTGTGCCCATCTTCATTTGCTGAAACACAGAGAACAGTGGGTAACTTACAGCGATCTCCCGGCTGACGGGTGAAAAGCCAGAGTTCTATACAATCTGTTCCTTAGTCCAGGCTACTGGACAGTGTCACAAGTAACCGTCACGTTATCTTGACTCCTGACAGCATTGCACCAATATGAAACCCACATATTTTACAAGCGCACAGTTGAGGCCAACTCTTTCCCCTGTTAAAAAGCTCAGAGCACACACAACATTTGAGCTAAGCTGTGCAGGTTGAATAGGATTCTTCAGGGTAGATATGGTTTTCCAGTTAGAGTTTAAAGAGTCCACAAAGGCATAAAGATAGGAAATAGCAGCAAATGTTTATTCATTGTGTATATCAGTGGTTCTCTGGCTAGATGAAGACAAGCAGCCAGGTTATGATTATAGCCAGGTTAGGGATGGTCTAACATTCTCACTTTGGTACTCAAACTTCCCAAGTCTCTTCCTGTGTTTGACCCTGGGAGTGAAACATTTGAAACTGATACTGCAGCTGTGCAATCATGTCGTTCCTGAAATTCCCATGTGCATTAAAGAGCCGGTACTTCTGGGGTATGCCTTTCCTTATGCGTGCTATGAATACCCTATAATAAGTAAGTGGGAGATTGCGAGGAGGTGAAACCTTGATGTTGGATTTTTTTTTCTTTTCTACTTAATGGTGCCATAAGTAAGACAAATTTGATCAGAAAATGGGTCAACCCATCAGTGATTGGAAAACAGATGTTTCCCAGTTGGAGAGTAGATGAACATAAAAGAATAACAGATAATTGATTCAAGAGCACCAGCGTTGGGAGTGAAGCAGGAGCATGGCACCTGAACATAATTTTACATATTTTAAGGACTATTGTATTATTTCTACATTTGCAAGCGGCCCCAGAAAAAGTGTGCATGAAAAATCAATGAGAACTTAATGCATCACGTGGGACGGCTTATGGTAATATGGCGTGATCATCTCACACGGGGTAAAATTATCGTTCTGAAAGAGCTTTTGTAATTTTATACTATCTCTCTATCATCTCCCTATCTCTACCTATTATTGCTATCTAGCTATATACTACTTTTATTATGAAATATTTCAAGCATTCAGAAAAATATAGAGAATGAAGAAAATATTCTAGCCGTTGTTATTTTCTTTATTTTATTTTATTTTATTTTTTTAAATACATATTTTTTATTTTAAAATTGTGGGGTACAGTTAAGGGTTAGGTATACAAATATGCATTGTGCAGGTACCCTTGTTGATGAGGTGTGTGCCCCCCATCCCCAGGCAGATATTGATTACCCTTAATCCCACCTCCCTGCCCTTCCCTGCCCCCACCCCCGGTAGTTTCCCACCACTGTCAATCCTTTTCTTATAGTATGACGATAGTTGTTCAAAGTCCGCTTATGAGTGAGAACATGTGATACTCAGATCTTTCTAGGCAATGCGACATTAACAAGTGAGTGTTAGCTACCAACTCTGAGACGCTTTGTAATTTGGAATTCTGAAGGTAATTTCTCTCGGCACCTATTTCTTCCAAGCCAGATGCCCAGCAGCGGCAGGAAGAACCTGTCATTAGCCAACACCTTGTAGATTTTTCAGGTACCACTCCACTTCTACCTTTATGATGACTGTGCACAACACCAGCATCCTATGCTAGTGCCCTGGTGGGTCCATGCCCCTGCATAAGACCCCTCAGCTTATCTCCACTGTTAACCAGAAAGTTTTGCACCCATTTGACCTTGGATGCCAGTCATTTTTCATGTCCTAACATCCAAACACACTGAAGTTCCAGCCGGTCACCCTACCCTCTACCAGCCCCCGTGTCTGCACAGTTTGCTGACAGTGGAAGAGAAAGAAAATGAATGGATGACTCCTTTGAGCATAAAATCTGAAGGGTGGGTAAGAATTAGCCAGAAGAAGCCTAGGGGAATATATTGTCTAGGCAGCGAGAAAAGAACAGCCTTTCTTATCCATCCTAAAACTGCTGTGTCCAGTAGAAACATGATAACAAGCTACACAAGTAATTCAAAATTTTCTAGTAGTCATGTCAAAAAAGTAAAAGGAAACAGCTGAAATTACTTTGTAAGAATGCCTTTTATTTAAGCTAATATAGCTCAAATAATATTATTTCAACATGCATTCAATATAAAAATTATTGATAAAATATTTTCATTTTTTGGATATTGTCTTTTTTGTAGTCTGGTGTGTGTTTTCCATGACAGCACATCTCAATCCAGACTGGCCACATTTCAAGTTCTTGATACTTATTGGTAGGTAATGTAGCTCTAATCTTACCCTTGTTTTATTTTTCTTTGTAGCCTATATGGATATTTAAAATTATCTCGCTTATTTGTTAACTTATTTGTTTTTCTCTGTCTCCTTCTGCCAGAACGTGAACTTCATGAGACCGGGAACTTTTTCTGCCTATTCGATTTCAGGAGATAAAAGTGCTTGGTTCACGGTAAGCGCCTGTTGCATGTTCGTTGAATAGTAAATGAGCAGAAGGCATGAGGGCCTGGATGCAGGACAGATCTTGGCATCTTGGATACCTGCAACCTTGTGAGCAATGGTTACAACAGTGTGAAGGAATGTGCAGGTGGAAGCAAGGACCAGGCATCATTCAAGATGTCCAACATGTCTACATGCTGCTGTCTACCTAGAAACTTCCTCTTTCTTCAGAACTCAAGTTAAAGCCAGGTCAAAACACAGCTTTCTCAGGTATGTTCCCCAGACAAGGCAAATCACAGTTTCAGTGCTCGCTACTTTGAGCAGTTCAATTATTCCATTGTCTTATGCCTTGATCTTCCCTACTAGAACTAAAGCTTCTGGACCATGGACGTGTTTGTGTTTACTTTTCTGTGCTCAGTAAAATGATTTTAAGATTCACCCACACTGATACATATCTTAGTACTTTATTCCTTTTTATTATTGAGTAGCATGTCATTGTGTGGATTTAACATAATTTATTTATCTAGACTTTTATTGACGAACATTCGGGTTGGCTTGAGTTTGGAGCATTTATGAATCAACTTGCTATGATCATTTCTGTATCTGTTTTTGCACAGATGTGACTTCCTTTTGTTTGGGTAAATTGCTGGGTCATATAGTAATGATAATTTTAAATTTATACCGAATGATCAAAAAATTTTCCAAAGCAGTCATGCCATTTTATATTATCATCAACAATGCATCAAACTTCCAACTGTACCACATTCTCATAAATACTTGATAGTGTCTGTCATTCTAATTTTGTGATTCTAATGGGTCTATAACAATATCTTATTGTAGTTTTAATTTACAATTAGCAATGTAAGTACATACCAGCTACATAGATAATTCAGAATTTTCTAGGAAGCACCTTAAGAAAGTGAAAGGAAACAGCTGAAATAACTTTGTAATAATGCATTTTATTTAATCTAATATAGTACAAAATATTATTTTGACCCGTAACCAATATAAAAATTATTGATAAAAATATTTTGCATTTTTTGATATTGCCATTTTGTAATCTGATATGCATTTTTCCATGACAGCATATCTCAATCCAGACTGACCACATTTCAAGTTCTCGATAGCCACACTGAGCTGCTTACCATATTGGGCAATGTTATTTTTTCCCATTTTCATGTTCTTATCTGCCATTTGTTTATCTTATTTAGTAAAGTGTTCAGATATTCTGCCTGTTTTTAAAATTGGGTTATTTTCTTTCTTGTTTTGAAAATTCTTTACTTTCGTTGGACATAAACCCTTTGTCAAATAAATATATATATGTATATATCATGTTTTTCTTTGTGTGTGCTACCTTTTCATTTTTTTAGTGGTATCTTTTGAAGAGCTAAATATTTTAATAATAATGCAGTCCAAATTACTAATGATTCATTTACAGATCATATATTTTGTGTTACTTCTAGGAAATCTTTGCATATCTCAAAGTCATAAAGTTTACTACTAGGACATTTTTAATTTTTGCTTTCATGTTTAGGTGTAAATCTATCTTAAGTTCATTTTCGCATGCGAAAATGTTTGTTTTTATGTGGCTATCCATAATTTTCCTATCCTTTGTTGAATAAACATTTTCTCTATTGAATTGTTTTTGTGTATTTTTCAAACATTTTTCTATATATTCCATTAGTTTATATGTTTTTTTTTTCTCATGCCAATAACACACTATCTTAAATATTGTACCTTTATGGCGTCTTAAAATTAGGCAATGCTAGTCATCTGATTGTATTGTTTTTCGGTATGAAATTTTTACCATTTTAGGTCTTTTGCATTTCTGTATGAATTTTTTAAACAGCATGTCAATTTCTGCAAAATAACTTTCTGTGATTTTTGTTTGGAATTGTGTTGAATATATAAATCAACTTGGAAATAATTGACATTGTCATAAACATAATAGAGTTTTCTGTTTCTGTTTATTTATGTCTTCATTGCTTACTTCTCAGCAGCATTTTATAGTTTTTACCATATATATCTTGCATGGGTTTTATTAAATTTATACCAAGTTATTTTATTCATAAGAATGCTATTATTTTTACATTTCCAATTATTTGTTTTTAATGTGCAAAAATAAATTGATTTTGTGTATAAACCTTACTGAACTCCTTTACTAATTCTTGACAATTTTGTTGTAGGTTCCTTACGGTTTTCTATGTACACTATGTTGTCTACAAATAAAGGCAGTTCAACTTTTTTCTTGTTTTTTGTGTCTTTTATTTTTATTTGGCCTTATTGCACCGGCTACTACATCTAACACATGATTAACTAGAAGTGGTAAGATCAGGAATCTTTTCCTTGCTCCATATCATAGAGGGAAAATGTATACTATTTTATGAATTATGTGTGATCTTAGTTTTGTAGAGCTCCTTATCAAGTTGAGAATGTTCCCTTCTTTTCCTGGTTTGCTGGGATTTGTTTGTCCTGAATAAGTTTTAAATTTTGGCATATATTTTTCTGCATTTAATGAGATAATCATACTTTTAAAAAAAATAGTACTTCATTAATATAATGAATTTTGCTTTTTCATTTTAATGTTAAACCAACATTACATTCTTTAAATTGACTGTATGTTGTCATATTTGCATATGTTGTGTGCGCATACTTATATATCATTACATAAATCACTATGTGTGTGTGTACATATTTGTGCATGTGAATCAATTTGTTAATATTTTCTTAACTTTTTAAATCTACAATCAAGAGAGGTACATTGCTCTGTAGTTTTATTTTGTTGTGATGTCATTGTTTTCCTCTGGTAGTATTAATAAAGTTAACTTAGACTCATTAACTTAATTTGGAAGCATTTTTCATTACTTTTATAAAGAAATTTAAATATAACTGGTACAGTTTTTTTTTAATGTGTGATAGAATGAACCAGTGAAGTCACCTGGGCCATAAAATTAAGTGTGTGGGAAAGTTTCTGATTATAAATTTAATTTATTAAATGGATATAAAGCTATTCGTATTTTCTCTTTCATTTGAGTCAGTTTTAGTAATTTATGTCTCCTACAATTTTTTTCACTTAATCTAAATAATCAGATTTATTAGCATAATATTCTCTTATTATCTTTTTAATGTCTGTTGGATCTGTGGCAAGCTCTCCTTTATTGTTTCTGACACTTGTCATTTGTATCTTTTTTCTTAATCAAACTGCTATAATTTTACTAATTTTTTATTGATTTTTTAAATAATTAATTTTATCTTCACTGATTTACTCATTCGTTTGTCTAAATTCCATTTCATTGATTTTTGCTCTTTTATCATGTATTTTTCACCTTGTTATTTGCTATATCCTTCTCCAAACTTTTTTCTTTGTCTACCTTCTTACTATGGAAACATTTAACACTGGCTTTGACCTTTCTTATTTTCTTACCTAAGTATTTAATACTGTACAATTTCCTTTACAAACTATTTTAACTGCATCCTCACATTTTTAACATGCTGTATTTTCACTTTAAAAAATTTTAAAAGTAAACATAATTACTATTATTCATGACCTTTTTGACCCATGCATGGTTTATTTAGAAGTGTTTTGATCAGTTATAAATTATTTGAGTTATTTTAGCATGTTTTCAAGGTCATGTTTCTGACTTAATTTTTTCATGACTAGAGTGCAAACTCTAAATTTATGGAGACTTGTTTTATGGCCCAATATGTGGTCCATCTTGGTCAGAGTTTCATGGGTACTTCACGGGTACAAAAAGCATGTTTTGTTGTTGTTGAGTGGAGTGTTCTATAGCTGTTAATAAAGTCAAATTAGTTAGTGTTTTTTATGTCTTCTATGTACTTACTGACTTTTTGTTTACTTATTTTCTCTACTACTGAAAAGTGTTAAAGATTCCAACAATGATTATGGATTAATTTATTTCTACTTTGAATTCTGTAAAATTTTGGTTCATGTGTTTTGAAGCTCTTTTACCAGATATACATAAAATAGTGAGGAAATGAAAAAAATTATTCTTTTTTTTTTGAGTTGTAGTCTCACTCTGTCACCCAGGCTGGAATAAAATGGCATGCTCTCGGCCACTGCAGTTTTAACCTGCTGGGATCAGGTGATCCTTCTGCCTCAGCCTACCAAATAGCTGGAACCTCAGGCATGTGCCACCATGCTCAGCTAATTTTTTGATTTATTGTAGAGACAAGGTCTTGCCATGTTGTTCAGGATGAGCTCAGGCAAGCCTCTCATCTCTGCCTCCCAAAGTGCTAGGATTACAGGCTTGAGCCACTGTGCCCGGCCAAAAATTATACATTTTAAGTGAAATTAAATCTAATAAGAATTGATACTATTATTATTATCTAAAGTCGTCAGAAGTATCTAGAAACAAATACACTTGTAGCATATGTGGCAGTCCAATGATAAATGTCAGTATTACATAGAGTTCTTGAAATTTCACTATTAACTAAAACATTGAAATTTCAATACATAAATATACTAAGAACATGAAAAGAACATTTACCAAAGAGGAAATTCTAGTGATAAAGAAACATAAAGATACAAGTAACAAAGAAACATAAAATAAGACAACTATGCATTTTTCTGTGTATTAATTGACTAATATATCTTTAATGTTTTAATAGCCAATGCTGGGAAATGTACGGTATGATTATACTTTCATGCAATTATGATGATACATTAAGTGATTTTTAATAAGGTATCAATAAATGTGGTCTAAAAACAATTGAACTATGTCAGTGAAGATCCAGAAAAATTCTCATTATTTAATTCACCACTTTTTTTTAGTATCTGTCACATTTTAGACACTGTGCTGAGCGATAGAGAATATAAAATTTCATCAGAGAAAAAAAATTGTTCTTATGAAACTTAATTATACTTTTGGTACATATCCTAAGGAAATAATGCCCATGTGACTCATATTACATGAGTGAAGACATTTAACATACTACCTATAGTTAGTACCTATAACATACTACCTGTAATTAATTAGAAATAGATAAACTGTTTAATAGCTAAGTGAACTATAATACATTATTATAAAATCGCATCCCTATACTAAAATAATTTTATTTATTCATTTGCTAACTAAACTGATGTTGATTTACCACTCAATAAGTGTTAGAGATTGTGTATTCATGATAAAAATAACAGTAATAACAGTACACAGGACAAAGTCCTTGCCGTCATGAGGTTTATATTCTAAAATACAAACGTAATGTCATAAGATCTAACATTATTTTTTAAAAGTTTATAAAATAAATTCTGTTGCTATGATTTTAAGTTTCATATAAAAGCATAATTGGAACCAAAATACTTAGTTTAAAAAAAATTCTGCATGACAGATTCCTATAAACTTAGTGACTTAAAACATCACATACATTTAATATCTTGCAGGGTCTGTGGGACAGGAGTCTAGGATCATCTTAATTTGTTACTCCACTAGACTGCAATTAAGATGTCAGGAGGCTAGAGTTTCATCTGGAGGCTCGACCGGGGAAGAGTCTGCTTCCATGTTCACTCAGGATGTTGGTAGAACTAATTTCCTGGCTGCTGTGGGGCTCATAACAGCTTGCATTTACAGAGGCCAGCAAGGAAAGCGAGACTCCAGAGTAAGTTTTCTATCAAAACTGTCTTACTAAAGTAATGTGATGATGTGATGGCATCCCATCTCCTTTGCCAGGAAACGTAACACAATCATGGGAATGATATCCCACAGCTTTTGCCATATTCCACTGGGTAGAAGCAAGACATGGGTCCTGGCCACACTCAACCATGGTAGGGAGCATAGAATAGTCTGAAGCAGTCATGGGGCCACCTTCAAGTCAGTCTACCATACCGTATAGCTGTAATTCTGTTAGGGTGAAAACATTACTGATAAGTTGCCAGTCCATGTCTTTTCAATTTAACATATATTAATTTTCTTTCTTTTTTTTGAGTTGGGGTCACTCTGTCGCCCAGACAAGAGTGCAGTGGCATGCTTCTGGCCACCGCAGCCTCTACCTGCTGGGCTCTGGAGATCCTTCCACCTCAGTCTTCCAAGTAGCCAGAACTACAGGTGCGTACTACCACGCTCAGCTAATTTTTGATTTATTGTGGAGACGAGATCTCGCCAAGTTGCCCAGTCTGGTCTCAAACCCATGAGCTCAGGCAATCCACTTGTCTCGGCTTCCCAAAGCTCTGGGCTGACAGGCTGAGCCACCAAGCCTGGCCCATATTTTAATTTTCAAATGACATAGCTAGCTATCTACCCTCTGATTTACTTGTTATTGAACATATCTTTATGATACAATCATTTCTTTTAAAATAACTATTTATCCTTAAATTTTATTATTTTTCTATTACATTTCTTAACTAATGTAGTGGTAGTTCCATTTTCTTTTTCTTTATTGACATTATTTCAGCTATTGATCATTATTGGCACTTTTTGAGCTAGCCTTGAAAAATGACCATTATTTGAAACTTTTTCCCCCTAAGATTGTTGATTCTTTTACAGTCACTCAGAACAGGTATATGTAAAACTACTGTTTGGCGGGTGCTTGGTGAGTACCTAAGCTAAGAGGGACAAGGATGGCAAAGATAACGGCTTTGCTTGCTCGTACCTTCCTCCCATGAGACATGGAAAAATTTTGTACCAGCAGAAGAAGGAAGTGGGTGTCATGAGACACGCTAACAGTAAATACCCCAAATCCTTCACCTTTCCTCCCTGACAAAAGAGCTAAAGAGCGAATGAGGGGTGAATATATCTAAATCTCGATTGCACTCGGTAGACATCGAGGGTGTGGTAATTGTTGTCAGTTTTACAATATTGTGATATTAATCTTATGGGATATTGAATCTCCAAATAGCCCATGACATAAAGAGACCTTTATGGCTCTGGAGGAGCTATTATACTTTATTATATCCCAAATCTTCAGATTTTAAAGAGTCCTCAATGAGACCTTGACATAACTAAGCCTAATGAATCCAAAGGAGTTACAATGGCCTATTGTGTCAATAATTTATTTATTTATTTATTTTATTATTAATTTTTTTTGAGTTGGAGTCTTACTCTGTCGCCCAGACTAGAGTGCAGTGGCCGCTCCCAGCCACTACAGCCTCGACCTGCTGGGCTCCGGCGATCCTTCCGCCTCAGCCTTCCGAGTAGCCGGAATTACAGGCACACGCTACCACGCCCGGCTGATTTATTGTAGAGATGAGGTCTCGCCAAGTTGCCCAGGCGGGTCTCGAACCCGTGGGCTCAGGCAATCCACTCACCTCAGCCTCCCAAAGTGTGGGATTACAGGCTGAGCCACCGAGCCCGGCTATGTCAAT
>CAUYQG010231335.1:0-27311 GCA_963574415.1 Tarsius wallacei | reverse complement strand
GGAAGGATCGCCGGAGCCCAGCAGGTCGAGGCTGCGGTGGCCGGGAGCGGCCACTGCACTCCAGTCTGGGCGACAGAGTGAGACTCCAACTCAAAAAAAAAAAAAAATGCATCACATAAAAAACAGCAGAAATGGGTAGTGCTGAGCATTGCAAAGGAACAGACAAACTTTCTCTACAGCAAGTAAAATTGAAGGAAAAGAGACTGGTAGCAATCAGGAACAATGCTCCCTAATTCTGGGGAAGACACCTCAGATGTGTCTATTTGCTGCTGATTCAGCTGATCAATTAATTGATCAGGCTATGGGAGAAGGCATAGCAGTATTCAAATTTTTTTTAGACATAACTAATGGACTTCCCAAGTATTGTTAGAGAACCCACCAACAAGTCAAATAGTAGAAAAAATGTGGAGCTAATCAAAAATCTTTAATAAAAGTATTGGTAACATTTGGTTCATATTTGCCAAAGACTTTGCATTTGAATTTGTGTTAATATGGCTTTCAAAAAACAGTTAACTAATGTTGTAGCTCTCATGTGGTCTTTTTTTTTGAGTTGGAGTCTCACTCTGTCACCCAGACTGGAGTGCAGTGGCCGCTCCTGGCCACTGCAGCCTCGACTTGCTGGGCTCCAGTGATCCTTCTGCCTCAGCCTTCCAAGTAGCCAGAACTACAGGTGCGCGCTACCATGCCCGGCTAATTTTTTTGATTTATTGTAGAGATGAGGTCTCACCACGTTGCCCAGGCGGGTCTCGAACCCTTGGGCTCAGACAATTCACTCACCTCAGCCTCCCAAAGTGCGGGATTACAGGCTGAGCAACCGAGCCCAGCCCATGTGGTCTTAAACATTCAATTTCTCACAATTTCTATAGTTGCTGATAGAGTAGTAATGACCCATTGTTATGTTGTGGTTGAATTGATACAATAAATTGCACTTTTCCCTTAGATTTTATCAGAAGCTATAAATGGCTCTATCACCTCTGATACAGCTTAGGAAATGCAACACATTTTTAACTTTATCAGCCCATCTCCCTTTTTAGATCAGAATATTTGCTTGAAAACTTAAACATTCTAGTCTACCTTAAAGAAATATCAACTGACATTTAATAGCTAAAACATAGATTTTTGGTTTTCTATTTCTTTACTGATTTCTAAAGAAATGTAATAGCATTTCTCCTTGTTCTATTTGGTCTGTTTCAAATCTTTAGATTGTTTGTATCCATGCTTGTTTTGAAATAGTGAAGCTAAGTATTATAAGAAATATATGTCAATTATAGCCTCTCTCTTATAGGAAAGAAGTTTAAATCTATGTTTCTTAGCTTACTAACTATCTAACCACTTTAAAGTGAGCACAAATCTGCTTTGATATTTCTGAATTACTCTTGAGAGTATTCATTATCTTGAAAGCAAATCAATGAAAGTTCCAGAAATTTGTCAAATGTCATTTAGGGATATTGAAAAGTAAATGTAAAATTCTCTTTGAGAGAAAGAAAATTATAAGAAAATCATCCAGGACATCTCTTTGTGTAGATTGAACCACTGCCAAAAAATAAAATGAAGCCCATACTCAGGTATGGATTTGTAATAAACAATAATCAAGCATCTATATTCAAATATTACCTGCCCTAAGAGAGCACTTAACAATGGAATCACAATATTTGTCATGACATCATTCTTCCTCTCTATATCCAGTTTGAAAAGGATACAAAATGCAAATGTCTGGTGATACTATTTCTCTTTAGTAGAGAAGTCTTCACTATTATATTACAGAATGAGCTGAAGACCGGGCATCAACAGTTTAAATTCTGGTCTCATCCATTTCCAGCAATACGAATATCATGTGTTTGAACTGCCTTTCTTCCCCTAGTAAAGTAGCACCAGTGGGGCTTGCCACACAATCTGTGGCTATGTTCAACAAATGTTAGTTGAATTTGAATCTTTTCTACAAACCTGGCAATGAAGCTACATAAATGACTTCCTGGGAAAGTCAACCAAGGAGTAAACAGAAGTGTTCAGAACTTTTTGCAGTAATAGGCAAGTTCAGTATTAGGTCAAAGAATATAGTTTCTGCAGATAAAAAGACATGGGTTGGCTTGTGATTCCACTAGATATGTGTCTTTATTCGAGTAAATTGACCTCAGTATTCCTTATTTTCCACATCTGCAAAATAGACATTATACTAGGGCCAACTCCTTAGTTTTACTTTAGAAATAAATTTAGAAAATGTGTACTTACCACAAATCAAGGCACAGAGGGAATCAGCCAATAAAAAATTTGATGTTACTGATACTTATTGTAAAAAGAATAAGCAAATTTAATCATTCAATAAAAGTTTTGGGGTACAATTTGTGTCCTAGATAATGTTCTAGGTACTGGGCATACAGAGCTGAATTAAACAAGCATTGTCTCTGTTCTCTTCAAACCCTTTCTGGTAGAGAATAGATGAGACAATATCAACAGTGATAAATACTCTGAAGACAATAAAACAAAGTAACGTGAATAGAGAGTACCTGATGATGTATATGTGTGGTTGTCGGGAGACTGCATGTTTGGGAGATACTTTCAAACTAGAGTAATCACAGCATGTCTCTCTGAGAAAGTGAGGGTTGTGCTTTGATCTAGGTGATGATAAGAAGCTAGCTGTGTACTGTGCCGTCTGTGTTCAGGACTTTGGCACATGCATATTCAAGATACACCTTCAGGCTTTCTGCAATCTGTCATTTTTGTAAATCCACAGTACTAAACAGGATCCGGATTTCAACATGTGTACTTTGTTTGCTTTACTTTAACAGACGGGACATCCACAGTTGCATAAGTGGTGAACCCATCACAGTCTTTGGAATTAGACGTTTCCAACCATACATCCTATTAACTAACTGGGTGATATTGGACTCATTACTTAGGCACCTTGAGTCCCACTTATCTCATCTATAAATAGACCTAAAACAAAGTCATCTACAGACTGCTTCTTGCAGAGTACATGAAGCGGAACAGATCCTCTAAATTGTAATTATTGTGATTACAATTTAGAAAACATGATGGATTAGGACACCCCCATGCAAAACTTCCCTGACACGCAGAACAATCACATGCAGCATTCTTGCATCTTATGGAGATCTTAAAATATTGATTCAATGTCTCAACACAATGATGTGGTCAGTAAGCAGGAACCCTTGCTTTGGATAATCTTACCCATTTTGATTGATCTTTTAATTCACAGTTTCCCTAAGACTGAGTCCAATTATTGCCACAAACGGCTTCAATCAACATGGCTGTATTCTACGTATAATTTACAAATTACAAAAGTTATTTTAGTTCATTACCAGTTGAAAAAAAATGAATTTTCAACAGAATATTCTTGGTTTTATAAGGGCATACAAATCTTTGCCATCAAAGAATCACAGAACCTTCACTTTAGAAGATCATCTAAGATGGTGCTGGCTAAGAGCAGTAATCATGCTACTTTTCACAGACATTAGTAGTTGATCAAAACACTTTTTATCCCTGAGCTGACCCTGAATATGGCTTTAATGCTGAGTTCTAGAAAGTTGTTTCTACACCAAGTTGTAGAAAAGGAGACCTATCAATGTGTTCTCAGTTTTTCACTTTAGAGATGACTTCTGAGTAAAGTCCTCGTAGGTGAACCTTGCTGAGATTACGCAGCAAAAGACCTGGAATGACAACATAAATTTTAAAACTCCTAATGCCCATGTCTTGCTACCACTCCTTGTGTCCTGTTATTAAATTCCTGTCTAAACGTGGCCGTGGATACAGGAGAGAAGGAATTTCAACATAGGATGAAGTCCCCATTCTTCACCTCTGCTTAAATTTAATGTACTGCTCCTCTGGTTTCCTGCTCTTGATTTCTTTGCTAGTCCTTTCTAACTATTTTCACTGTCATAAATATCTGTTACATCTAACTGATAAAGAAAGGACTACAGGTCTCGAGCTATTTGATTCAACTCACTTATACTCAAGAAAATCATCCAACTGAGATGTTGCATACAAATATAAACAATGAAGTTGTCACCCACAACATTGCTATGCATCTCAATTACCTATGTTTTTTCTTGCTGAAGACTTTTGCTTGCCACTCCACCTCCCACCAAGTTTTCTTTCTTAGTATTTGACTTTCAGAGTTCAAACCTAACCAAGGTTAGTGACTAAGCTCTAGCAGTTCAGTGAATGATTGTGAAAATCTTTAGTGTTCTGCAGATGCTAATAATTAAGCATGACAGCACAAGACAAATCTCAGTAATATCTGTGCTAACAAAATGGGTGAAAACACACCCACACATTCATACTACTAATTATTAACAATGGAAAGCTGGCTTAAATTCAATCTTCAATTAGGTACATGTTTTCATTGAAGTAATATTGTAAATTTGTTAAATAAAATAGGAAAATTATGAGTTTTGGAGATTGACTTTATAAAGACATTTGTGTTCTGCTGGCACGTGACAAAGGGAAAAGAAGAACTAGGAAGCACAAGGCCTTACTTCTTGGCCATTCTGTGTCATCCTGAGTGTTTATTTTCTCAGTTCCAAGACTGTTTTCTTAGACATTAAAATAAATTGAACTGAAATTATCTCCAAGTTTCTTTCAAGTATTAAAAAGCTAAAGTTTTAAATCTTTTCCACTATCAATTGCTTTGCAAAAAGCAAACAGTTGCACAAGGCTAACCACAAAAATAGTTCATGGAATCTATATTCACGATTTTCTACAGACACCCTCAATGCATTCTATAGCAAGACCAGCAAAATGTGACTAAAAATATCTTTATAATCTAAGAATTTATTCATTTAATCCTGTGACAAATATCCATTGGTCAATTACTAAATATCAGGCAACTATATTTTCTTTCATGAGGAAAATGTATTTCCTAATAACATTGACATAATCACTTATTTATAATACATCACTGTTTTCAAGTCAAATTTTGATATAGTTTAGTTAAGTAACTTAAAACATATACATGCCTTCGAAGTCAAAATTTTTCAACAGATATGTAGAGAAGTCTTATCTATATCCCTGTTCTCTTACTCAATAGCATCTCCTAGTTTATAGACAGCCATTTTGTATGTCTTTTCTGTTCATATGCATGTTATGGACTTGTGAAATATTTTTCATATTTTATACTTGCTATACACAATAGTTATTACTTATACCATACTTATATGGTTTGTTTTTTTTTTTTTTTTTTTGAGCTGGAGTCTCACTCTGTCGCCCAGACTGGAGTGCAGTGCCACGCTCCCTGCCACCGCAGCCTCGACCTGTTGGGCTCCTGCGATCCTTCTGCCTCAGTCTTCCAAGTAGCCAGGATTACAGGCACACGCTACCATGCCCAGTAAATTTTTGATTTATTGTAGAGATGAGGTCTCGACAAGTTGCCCCGGCGGGTCTCAAACCCGAGGGCTCAGGCAATCCACTCACCTTGGCCTCCCAAAGTGCTGGCATTACAGGCTGAGCCCAACTTGATTTTTTTAACTTCACCTGTTTTAGATCTCACTTTATGTCAGTATATAAAGACTATACTCTTGTTTTTCCAGCAATATAATAATTTATTGTGTGAGCGTACCATTGTCTATCAAGTTCCTGTTCATAGACATTTGAGTTGGTGTTGATCTGTTGCTACTAGAAAATAAATACAGTAATAAAGTTCATATTTTTTTCTACTTTGGCTATTATATAACCAGAGTGGATTCTTAGAAATGATATTGTTGGGACAAAGGGAAATTTAATATGCAGTTTTTCTAAATGTTGCCCAATCTCCTCCAGCAACATTGCAATGCTTGTTTCCACACAATCTTTTCAATAAAGTTTGTTGTCAAAAGGTCAAATCTCACATCTAAATTTGCCTACTTTATTTCCATGTATCTATCTTTATATCTACGTATCTATCTATGTATCTATGTAACTATCTATCATCTCTACTTTGAGTGATCTAAAATGTAGAAAAACTTCTCTGAAGGCTGTTGAAAATTGTATGTTTTTCTTCTTAGAAGTAATATTGTGTTAGATAATTTTTTGTCCATCAGTTCCAAAACCACCCATCTTTGCTGTGCTCTGGTCATTCTACACCAGGAAACTGTTACTGAACCCTATAGGGTGGTTTCTTTCTTGCCAGCTCTAGCCAAGGAATGTCTCTATCAGGCACTTTTCTAAGCATTTGTGAATCTAATGTTTTTGCTCTTAAAGGAAAAAATATATATATAAATTTCATAATTGTAATAATTGGTTATAAGAACAGGTTGAAATAAGAAAGTGCACCTCTTCTCTAATGATGCCCCTGTTAAGACAGCCTGTAGTGCTTTCTTATTGAACCATGGTAGTTACTAGGTTGTGAAACACAGTCCCTCTCTGTGTGTTTTTCTTAAATGCAAACTGAGGCTTGTTTGGTGAAGAAATAATCTAAAACCTGGAGACAAGATAACATATTATTTGTAGTTGTTCAAAATTTGAGTCAACTTTGAAAGTTAACACCAAAAGAAAAGGATATCTTCACTCAATTGAACACTATACAGCTATACAGCTACTCAATGACTTTTTTTTATTGCCAAAAGCTTATAATCAAATTAACAACAGAGAATTATTATGTTCAAATAAAAACAATAAAATGTGGTATATAATATTAACATAATTGTGTAAAACAAGAAAAAAGCAAAGAAAAAATCTGAAAACAATTATACTATAACATTAAAAGTAAGTGTTTCCTATAATAAAACTACTTTTTAATTATTTCTTCTACAATTATTTATTCCAAACTTACTCTAATAGGGAAAGAAAGAGGGAGATGGTATTGGTTAAAAACTAATCTCTTTAACAATTTCTTACTTTGCAAATTGGAAATGGCATAAATGTTTAAATGGCTGAATGGGGCAGAACTGGAAGTCATGGCTATAACCACAACTCAACATTTCTATGATGGACAATTATGAAACAATTCAAAAATCATAGTTTGAGAAAAATATTTAATTATACAATTTTAAATTCAAAGGAATATCATAAATCACTCTATGTAATATACTCCCCAGTATGGCTGGCAGAAATATTAGAGCAACACTGTCTATCAAAAATATGTGCTGTGCATACATTTAATTTTTCCACCAGCCACATTCTAAAAGCTAAATATAGAGGTGAAATTAAATTTCATGACATACTTTATTTAACCCAATAGATCCAAAATATTATTTCAATATGCAATCAACATAAAACATTATTCATGAAATATTTTACATATTTTTGTACGAAGTCTTTGGAAATCTAGTGTGTATTTTGCAATTACAGTGCATCTCAGTTTGGACTGGTGACATTTCAAGTGTTCATTAGCCAACGTGGCCTGTGCCTATGCTATGGGACAGCACTGCATTGAAGGGAAGTAGAGATTAGAAAGAGGTATATTTTTCATATGTTTTTCTCTTGGTTTTCTTTGTGTTTCCTAAACTCTACCAATTTATTCAGCAAGCAGTACCTAAATCTATACAAATAAAAAAAAGTTATTATTTATTCCAAATTAGCTTATGGTCTTTATGGCCATTTCTTATACACTGTTTTCCCTGTTATATATTTCTCCCAGCGCTAGGCTCAGTAGATCTGGGCTACCTACAACTTTATAAAATACTAACAAAAATTAATATCGAACAGAACTGGCTGCTCTTGGTTAGATGAGTCTTGGGACAAGGCCAAGTATTACAGTTCTTCAACTGCAAACATAAAATAAATCAACAAGGACAGTGCTCTCATTTTATTCTGAAGTGTTAAAGCCAAACATAATAAACAAAAATGGCTTCTACAGGACAAAATTTAAACATTTTATCAGTGTTTTCAGTGGATTGTGACAACAAGTCCACTGATGAAAACCCTCTGCCCATCAAGATTCTTCTTTCTTGGAATGAATACTCACACACAGTACATGCAGTATGGGAGTGAGACAGGGAGTGAGAATCCCAGCAAACTGGGAGAGGTGTAGAGAGAGGAGGCAATGGAAGAATTTATATGATGATCTGAGAAGTGATCCCACTTTCAAAGTCTCCATCTGGGACCACTGGGTATAAGACTTTTTGTCTAGGACAGTGCATGGTATGCAGTGAACACTCAATAATTGCTTCTAGAATGAATGAATACATGCACAACTGATGTAAATTCCTTGTCAGGACACTCAGGAATGCACCCCTAACCACAAGCACAGGTTCACTGGATAACAATTCCTGAATTATGGTTAAGTTCACACAAATAAAATGCGAAGAACATAGCCCAAATTATCTATTTCTGTTATCATTTGAACTACAGTTGTTGCGTGTGTGTCACAACAAAGCCCACAGCTGTGTCTTCGTCTCACACAATAGCACATGCCATCCAGTGCCTATTAAACACAAGGTGCGGGTGATTATGTTTATACATAGTGACAAATGGACTGCTGGGTCAGCCTAGTTGTAACTAACGAGTGCTTGGCTTTACTCTCTAGCCGCAATGAAGCTTTAATAATTCTCTTCTTTTCTTTTTCTTTTGCTGAATAAAATGAACTGGCTTGCACTTTGAACCATTCCACTGACTACTAAAATCAACAGTCCCCTTAGGGGTGTAGAGCAAGAGACTTAGCTAGTGTTAAAGAGTAAATTTACCATCTTTGATTGTCATCTGGGAACCAGGGCATTAACTGGGAGTGGAAGGTACAGAATGGCTTGGGTGTGGTTAATTTTGGGCGAGTTATTTTCTCTTGTCTGACTCTCAATTTCTCAGCAAAAGGGAATAATGGCCAGGCATAGTGGCTCACGCCTGTAATTCCGGCACTTTGGGAGGCTGAGGTGGGAGGATAGTTTGAGCCCAGGAGTTTGAGATCAGCCTGGGCAACATAGCGAGATGTTGTCTCTACAAATATTTTAAAAATTAGCCGGGCATCGTGGCATGCACCTGTAGCCCCAACTACTTGGGAGACTGAGGCAGAAGGATTGCCTGAGCCCAGGAGGTTGAGGCTGCAGTGAGTCATGATCGTGCCACTTCACTCCAGTCTGGGTGAAAGGGTGAGATTCTGATTCAAAAAACAAAAGGGAGCAAGGGAAAATGAAACTAAACGCATAGTTATTCTGAGGATTAAATAACCAGAGTAGAGTGCTTCTTCCACAGTATATGCTAAACCTTTCATTTCAGCCTTATCACCTACACCTTTCTTTTCACTGAAAAATGAAGGCGGCAAAAGGAAGAAAAAAATCGCTGATTCATTTCAAATTGTAAAAATTCTCAAGTTTGCTTGTTATGGTTTGAAAAAGAAACCCTGAGCCAACACACAGAATTTGGACGCAGCCCGTGAGTTATAATAGGCTTGCTAGGAAATGGGTTTGAGTGCCAGGAACTCCAGATCAGAAGGAAATTTATGCAATTAGATCATTTGGTCTAAATGCGATTATGCATTTTGGTAATGAGCAGCATGATTCTGTGGGTAAAGCCAGAAGAATAGAGGGAAAGCAGTAAGAAGAAATTCGATTTATTACAGAAGCTTCACAGACCTGCAGAAATGGAAATCATATATGCATGATAAGCAGGCATTTTCCATAATGGCTGGAGATAACAAGAAAATTATTTCAGACAATTGTGTGGAGAATAGAGAGGGAGCAGGCTGGCAATTCTCAGAACGTGGCTATAATTCCAGACAAGGAGACACTCTTTGAGGTTCGGGAGAAACGTCGAAGACACTGAAGGTGGCAATACCGAATGCCAATTAATGAGTTTTGCAACGAAGAAGGGAGGTAAGAAAAGTCCAATGAGGAAGTTCATAAATGAGCTAGCCTGACGTGGAGAGAACCTGGAAGGAATAAGAACCTTGGGCTATATCATGGCACTTGGGCATTTGTTTCCAGTGAATTATTTTTATAAAAATGAAATAAAGTGTGTTATATTGGTACCCATAGTTGGTGATGAATAACTATGTCTGGTCAGGATCAGAACGCAGCTAACGTCCTGGCTCCCAGAAACACTAGAGGATAGGGACTTGGCTCTTTTTATTACGAGCTAAGGCTTTTGCTCCACATCCCTGGAGGGACTGGGCCATATGGGAGGCTTGGCAACTTCTTCTGCCCTTTCAACTGAGGACACAGATAAAAGCAAGACTAAAGGATCTGCTGCCCTGTCCTCTTTGGTGTGTCCTCTGCACCTTGTGCTCCTTAGGTCTGGGATGTACCCAGGTCTGCTCCAACCCTCCTCTCTCTCTTCCCCACACCCCCTGGCCTAGCTGGAAGGGAGCTGTGGCCATCACAGGCCTTGAAGTGAGGCATTTGCAAGAGTCTGGAGAGGAAAAGAGTTGGCCCCGGTAATTCCAGTCAGAACCCCTCCACTCCCCTCATTAAAAGCTTTGCATTAGAGCAGCGACTGTATGAGACCTGTACCATAGCTGTGAAAATTGGGATGTAGCTTAGTGTTTCTCCCCAAAATTAAGTTGTGCTGCTCTCAGTGGGTATACACTATGGCTACAACAGCTAAATAATAATGTGAGTGGGATGGGGCACACAGTTATTTTTCTGCTTGTCTTACCATTAAGAAAACTCTAATCATTTTTGTCTTACAGGGTCACATGAATGGCCTTATTAATTATGCAAATGGTACCCACGACTCTGGGAGAAGGCAATAAAAAATGACTGCAAGTTTGAATGTGTGTGACTATGCTTGTATGTATGAGTGTGTGCGACTGTGTGTGTGTGTGTGTGTGTGTGTGTGTGTGTGCGCACGCGCTGTGTGTGCCTGTGTTGCTCAGCAAAAAAGACTTTCACTCCCTTGTTATGCAGACTTGGTCCCTACAGAGAAAGTGGGAAATTTCTGAGTTAATTGACAGAGAGAAGTTAGTCCCCAGGAGAGACATGGGGGCAGGATAGTGAGTCAAGCTTAGAGATGGTCTCAGGGATCAGGAGAAGGGCTCCTTTTTCTTTTTCTTTCTTTCCATGTGTTTGTTTGTTTCTGTTTTTGTTTTTAAACAAAAGAAGCCTGTTGCTCAGACTAGCTTTGAACTTCTAGTCTTAAGCGATCCTCCCACTTCAGCCTCCTGAGTGACTGAGATTACTAGCATGAGCCACCACACCCAGCTGAGGACTTCTTCTTCAGCACAATCCCTCAGGACCCAGAGACGCACTACCACCAGGCTGTGAATAAAACTGGAGGGGTGTGTGTGAGTGTGTAAAGAGAGAGGAGAGAAGCAAACCCTGAGCACTAAGGTATCAATTGGAGTGAGCTGGTTAGGAAAAGGCACAAGAAGCTGTTGAAACAGAAAGGCGCCATCTGCAACAGCGGCACCATGTGGTAACAATGTGTCATAGCAGCAGTGAACTAAGGCAGTTTTCTCTTCCCTTGGTTTTTCTTTTTCTTTTTTTCTTTTAAAGATGTGGGGTACAGTTCAGGGTTAAGTATAAAAAGTTGATTATGCAAGTTCCTTTGTTGATGAGGTGTGCTCCTCCCTCCCCTAGCAGTTTCCTCAACTGCCGATTCCAGCCCCGCCCCTACCCTGGCCGTTTTCCACTACTGCTAGTCCCTTTCTTAGAGTATTATGATAATCGTTCAACATGGGACCGGCCCTCTCTGGGTGAGGGTTCTTGGACTGCACGGGAATGACAGAAGGAGGTGAAAGGATAGGAAACCTCAGGTGTCTTCCTGCTAGCAGGGCAGGTGGCAGTCTAAACGATACATTTTTTAACAAATGAGAGAAAGTGATTTGGGGTTCTGCAAGGTTTATTTAGGCCATCCACGGTCCATAATAAAAAGAAAGCACTGTGCTTCACTGGCATCAATCTCATTTAACATCTGCATAATGACCCTTGAGGCAGTTTCTGTTATGCCATTTTACACAAGGAAAACTGAGGGCAGAGAGTTTGAATAACTTGTCCAGGGGCCACTGGATTGCAAAAATTCGAGCCAGGACTCATATGCAAGTTAGTCTTCAAAATTCTGGGCTCCCCTCCCTTGTCTTCTGTGCATCCACATGAAAATAAATGTCCCCCGGCCTTTGCATTAATGCTAACACTGCTGGTCTAAAGTGAACTTGCCCAATTGGTGAACCTAAAATGCTCTAATAACAATGACGGCTTTACATAATTTCTTAAAGAATTCTTATGAAAACAGTGTCCTTTTCAATCTTACCAAAACCTAATAAGATAGGTAAAATAAAGGTGATTATGATCTAATTTGATAAGTGAGGAAGGCAGGGCACCACTTAATGTACTAATTCCAAAGTCTCTCTAAACAAAAATCTTATTTCACTCTGTTAAATTGGCCAGCGGAGCCATGGATGGAGAGTTAAAAAGTGTGAGTTTCATTTATTCATTCTTTCATTCACTTAGGTGAATAAAAATCTATTGAGTGCCTACCACCACTGGGTACTAATCTAGATACTGAAATACAGCAGTGATCATAGCAAAGGCCCTGCCCTATCGGGGAATACATTCCAGTAAAGGAGACGGCACATGTACAATGGAACAATATATGTTGGATCAGGTGTTGGGTAGTGATCATGACATGGAAGAAAAACAAAGCCTGGTAAATAAATAAAGACCACAGGAAAGGGAGTCAGGGAATCTCTCTACAGAGCAACATTTGAGAAGAGGTGAGGAAGAGGACCAGGGAGAAGACTTCAAGCATTAAAGCTCTGGAAGAATATTTGCTTTATGAAAGAGTTAAGAGGTCACTTCTCCAACCTAAGAGCCATTGGAGCTGGAGGAACAAGAACAGAGTGCTGCCATATGACCCTTGAAGAGGAGACGGCCAGATCACACAGAGCTTGATATGCCCTGGTGACAGTGTTGGAGTTTTAGCCCAAGGATGATGGGCATCTATGAGAGGGTCCAGAGCAGGTCTGGCAGGGCTGACTTACATTTTTAAAGATACCTCCCTGGCTGTGTGGGGATTGCCAGAAAAAAAAATAAGGAGATGGGGTCTAGGAAGCAGGAGAAGCCAGCGGCGAGAGAGATTGATCACTGCAGCTGGTTTTATTTCCTTTTTTAAATATAATTTTTTTTATTTTAAAGATGTGGGCTACAGTTCAGGGTTAGGTATACAAATGTCCATTATGCAGGTACCCTTGTTGATGAGGTGTGCCCACCCCCTCCCTGGCAGGTTCCCACTACTGGGCCTTATTTCCAACTATATAATACTTAAAAGTTCTGTGACCCTGAACTTAATTAACCCATTAGGTCTTAGCATATTTTTTTATTTCAAAATATGGTTACAAAGAACTTTAAAAGTGAGTAATGAAATCAACCTTACACAAATTATAGATCCGGAGATATATGAAAAATTAAATAATTGTTTTACCCTGCTGTCAAGAAAATCTAAGCAGTAGGAACCTAATAAGCCCAGAATTTGATTCAGAAATTGATTTGAAATATACTTGTGATTTAATGAAAGCAAGTATCAATGAGTTTTAAGTGCCAAGGCTACCAAATTTGTCACAGACTTTGCCGTTTCAGTGATTACAGAGCTCTAGGTTCAGGTCAAAGAAATGAAAAATGAAAAAAAAGGGACAAAATGTCACTTTACAAAAATAAAAAAAATCCCCCAAAGAAAGAAGTCATTCTTCTTACTCCAAAACTGATCCTTGCAGAAGAAAAATGTCCAAGAATTTACCTTCATTGTACACATCGTTTCTTAAAGGGAAATTGAGAGACATGGATATCAATCTCACACCACCAATTAGTGCTTATAAAGCCTCCAAGCAAAAATTAGCCAGGTGTGGTAGCATGCGCCTGTAGTTCCAGCTACTTGGAAGGCTGAGGTGGAAGGATCCCCGGAACCCAGCAGGTTGAGGCTGCAGCGGCCAGGAGCGGCCACTGCACTCCGGTCTGGGCGACAGAGTGAGACTCCAACTCAAAAAATAAAAATTAAAAAAAAATTAAAAAAACCTCCAAGCAAGCCGGGCTCAGTGGCTCAACCTGCAATCCCACGCCTTGGGAGGCTGAGGTGAGTGCATTGCCAGAGCCCTTGGGTTCAAGACCCGCCTGGGCTACTTGGTGAGACCTCATCTCTACAACAAATCAAAAAATTAGCTGGGTGTGGTAGCGCGTGCCTGGAGTTCCAGCTACTTGGAAGACTGAGGCAGAAGGATCGCCAGAGCCCAGCAGGTCGAGGCTGCGGTGGCCGGGAGTGGCCACTGCACTCCAGTCTGGGCGACAGAGTGAGACTCCAACTCAAAAAGAAAAAAAAAACCTCCAAGCAGGAGACCCTTATGTGCCCTAAGCATAACATATAGTCACTGATTGACTTAGAACTGGATTGTAATTGATAATTCCATACTAAAGTAAATGTGTGTGTGTTTTGTTGTATTCCCTAAAAACCTAGGATTTTATGTGTTTTTATTTTTTTATGAGCTTCTAAATTTATGATTTGCAATTTAAAAGAATACTTAAGAAAAATAATTAGACTATGCAGCATTTTAGAGAGCTTCTAAGACCTAAGCTTGTGCATTTAGTGTGCAGTGTAATACAACAATAATCACCCCTATATTGATGACCAATAATCATAAAACACACATACAAGCACGTAAAATACAGATTCTGCTTCTCCACTGAACAGCAGCAGAAATTCCTGCCAGGGTACTTTGCTTGACTCATTTGATCTCTGAGTACATTTATATTTAAATATAAATTCTGATTTAAGAACACAAATGATATTGTCCCAGTATTGTGGCTACAATTCTGCATATCTAGGAAAAACGGGGGAAATGCTTCACTACCAAGTCTCGCTCCTCCTTTTACAAGGCTTGCCTCGCCTTTCTAAATCACTACTTGTTTGCTAGTGCCATCTGATGGTGAGCACCAAAACTTATTTTTATAACATACATCTATACACACCCAACTCTTTTGCTTGGTCTATGTTACACTCTCCGATTTTCAAAGGTTTTAGGAATGTTTATTGCACATTTTAAATTATTAGATAATTATTTAATAATGATGTTGATAAAGTTTATGTAAATTCATTACAATATAGAAATCATAAATAAGAAAATGATAATTCTTGCATTTTCACCTCCCAGAGATAGTTTCTGGTACACAGCCTTCAAAAACACACAATCTTGCTATAAGTTGTTTTTCCATCTAAAATTTGTTGTCAAGATGTGTGTCATTTAATGATATTTTAGTGACTACATTACATGTAATTATATACTATATCAATTTTTAAACATTTGGTTTTTTTGATATAGAAATACACATTTTAAACATTTGTTATTTTTTTATATAGAAATACCCTGGTTTAAAAACTTTAGAGTAAAATCTAATTTTGTTGAATGAAAGATTACTAGAAATATGGCTTCTGAGTCAAGAAATATCAAATGGGATGGCTTTTGATATATACAGTCAAGTTCATCTCCAGGAGTCTATACCAATTCACACTCCTATAAAAGTGCTACTCTCTCCACAATGTCATTAACACCTCCTTTTACATACATTTAAAAACTACTCCAATAGTATGAAGAGAATTGAGATACTGCTACTAGTAGTAGTTATTATATTAATAGTTCACATTTTATTTTCATGTCCACTGACCATTTCTATTTGTGCATTTCTAAAGTATCTTATGTCCTTTTACTGAGTTCTCTATTCTAGTATTTTTGTCATAATAAAAGAGGAGATTAACACTTTCCATGCAAGTCCAAATATTTTTTCTTGTCATAGATCACTGGATTTTATTTGTGATATTTTTTAACAGCAGACATTTTCTGTTTTGGTTTAGTAAAATACATCAGTCTTTTCACCTTCGTGTTGTTTGCCTG
The DNA here is from genome assembly GCA_963574415.1 of Tarsius wallacei. Lineage (NCBI taxonomy): Eukaryota > Metazoa > Chordata > Mammalia > Primates > Tarsiidae > Tarsius > Tarsius wallacei. The sequence goes on along the minus strand of CAUYQG010231335.1, from coordinate 11,575 downwards.
TGGTTTTATGCTTGGAAATTACTTCCTTGTTCTTAGAATTAGTCATTATTTTATTTTAAAGAAAACTGTTCAGATTTTCCTTTGCATGCAAGACAATCTTATCCAGATGTTTTTCCATGGAAGTTCTTTGAGTAGCTTGGCATGAGAAGGAAGGTTGATCTATAAATCATTATCACATTATTTCACTTTTTTTTGGTACTTGTAGGAATTTGTGACACTCATGTGCAAATATTTTAAGGACATTATAAGGAATCCCTTATTATGTCTATTTATGGGTGAACCAGCTCTTTTCCATAGCATGTTCATACTCAGACTCATAAACTCTGTTCTATTATCAACAGAAAATAAGAATCAGATTTTATATCAAATAAAAACTCACCATAAAATTCAACCACACACAAAAGCAGAGTTTTATTACTGTGAGGTTACAAAAGTGAGCGTGGACTCTAGGAAGAGGACATCTTGGCCAGTTGCCAATCTCTGTATCTGAACTTGCTTTAATGTGGGTCATGTATTATGGAGCATTCCTACATTTATAGCATGGTGAAGTAGAAAGTGGGGTGATGGGCCGGGGGGTTGGAAAGTGAAACTCTAGCAATATTGTGACCAACAGAAAATCATGTCATTTATCCCTTCCTAGGTCTCTTTTTCTTCTGAGATAAAATGAGAAATTTAGCCGGGCTCGGTGACTCAGCCTGTAATCCTGCACTTTGGGAGGCTGAGGTGAGTGGATTGCCTGAGCCTGCAGGTTCGAGACCCACCTGGGCAACTTGGCGAGACCTCATCTCTACAATAAATCACAAAAAAAAATTAGCTGGGTATGGTAGCGCACGCCTGTAGTTCCAGCTACTTGGAAGGCTGAGACAGAAGGATTGCCGGAGCCCAGCAGGTCGAGGCTGAGGTGGCCAGAGCGGCCACTGCACTTCAGTCTGGGTGACAGAGGGAGACTCCAAATCAAAAAAATAAATAAATAAAAATAAAAATAAAAAATAAATTAATAAATAAAATGAGAAATTTGAATCAATGGTCTGAAAGATGTCTTCACTCTCTAACTTATTATAAATTTATATTCCTCAGACATATTTCAATAATATCTCATCCAGCTCAATAACAGTAATTAGTACTCAATTATCACTATAATAGTATGCAATGATCACTAAGGTACCCATACTCCACAAAGCATACCATCCTGGGAAAATTGAATTAGAAATGGAAAATGTATATACTAAATGTAATATAACTTAATGAATAAACTATACTATTTCTATAGTAGGACGCAATTGTGGATAACTTACATCACCAGACACAACCACTAAATGGGACTGAAATAGCTGTCATCACTGACCACATTGACATGTATATAGACACAAGATTACACACATCAAGACATATTATGAACACTACCAGTAGCAAATGACTGAGAATTTATAAGCAGAGAAATACAGACTTAGTCACTCAGCTATCTAATCAGCCCATTACAAGCATAAAATTTTATTTGCTTATAATTCTTAACATCTCAGCTTTTCTTGAAAGATATTATCACAAATTTATACTTTTTATGATTTCCCTCTTTTGTAAACCCAAAAGAGTTGAAATTTTACTTTAAATGACCCAACCAAGGGAGCATTTACTAATAAAATCTGTAAATTTAGACTATAAACACAAAATCAATTTCTGACTATCAACTCATTCAGGGGAAATAAATGTTAGTCTGATTATTTTAAATTACTAAATGAGGGCACAGCCCTTCAAAGACAAATACAGGACAACTTCTCTGTCTTTACCAGCTAGAATTGCCTGTTGTTGTGATTGAGATTGAGTATTAGAGCAAGAAAAAAAAAACTGCATAATTTTCACAACTCTTATGATCAAAAGGAAGCCACATAGCAACTTCTCAGAGGCAAATATGCTTAGATATTTTATCTTTTATTTGTTTGCTTGTTTTTATTTGAACCTGAGTCTGAAAAAGTATTTTCTATTTGCTTAACAGAAGGGAAACTGTACACTGTAAACACAAAATATTTTATATAGCATTTTTTAGAGCAAATGTAGAAGCACATTTCACATAACTCTAGAAGTATTATTTGATACAAATTAAGGAATAATGTAAAAATTAGATTCTTGGAGGAACTAAGTTGATTTGATTCAAATATACTCCAATTTAGTAATAATAATAAGATCAACTGAATTTACTGAGCAATCACTCTGTGCCAGCTATTCTGTTGCCAGGCTATCTATGTGCAAATTTCAGATCAGTCACTTATTGGCTGTGTCACCTTGGGCAATTCTGTAGCTTTCATGTAAAATAGAAAAGGTACTAATAGCATTAATACTTACTGCATAATGTCGTGAGGAATAAAAAGCAGGAGAGTAGTGTGCGTATGTGTAGCAGAAAGAGTGTGCGTGCGTGTGTGTGTGTGTGTGTGTGTGTGTGCAGAATACGTTGTAATACAACAGACTCTTGCCTCTTCCTGTTTTCTATTCCATGAATTTCTCTACCATAAGGGTTTCCACTGTAATGTAACACAAAATACATTCCCACAGAAAGATATTTAGATCTATGCAACCATTCTGCTCCTGTTGTTTTATTTATGGTAATTTTAAGGATATTATAAACTTGCAGTGGTAATGTTAAAGTATAATATGTATCTAGGGTCACAAAACACAGCAGCAAAGATTGGTAACTCTATTAGCATTTGAAAAGTATAAAAATACTATTGAGAACAAATTTTCTTGCTATTGTGACTGTAAAACCTGAAGTTAAGAATAATAGCATGGTGATTATAGTTAATAATAGTGTATTGTATACTTGAAAATTGATAAAAGATTAGAACTTATATGTTTTCATCATAAAAAATGGTAAGTATGTAAGGTGACTGACATGTTAATTCACTTCAATCATTTCCCAATGTATACAATGTATCAAAACATCACATTGCACACCATAAATACATATATTTTTTACTTGTCAATTATACCTTAATAAAACTTGGGGGAGAAAAAAGAATATTTACAAATGTAAGAACATTATTGAAAAATGAGGTCTACAAGAAACGACATGCCACAATTGCGGGAAGACACAATGACTTAAGGAGGAGCCCAGATGCTTAGTAAATATTATGAAAACAATTCTGAGACTCCAGCTAAAGATAGTGGACCAAATATACACATTCTTTCCAAAACATCCACAAAATGAGAACATAAAAGTTTTATAATGGCATGAACAGAGAATACCAGAGAACAGGAGTAGAGAATAAAATTCTGGAAGCTGGAAATTGTGAGTCTATGTGGAATCTGATTTTTGTCACCTGAATTTTGCAGGCTGTACAAAAACTGGAAAGCAACATGATTTGCTAGCCCAACTCCCAAAGGGTCTAAAAATTCCTCATACCACTTGAAAGTGTGGTGAAAGGGAACAAAAACCAAACAAATTGCTTGAAAGCCCAGAGAAGAATCAATGAGACATCTTTCATATTCTACTCCTGACAGCTGAGTAACCCACCATCTCCATTACCCTCATCTGCTGAAGGCTTGTGAGTTATCTATTCAATGAGGGTGAAACTCATGGTTTCAGAGCCAGAAGAAACCAGGTGCACTTGAAGGTAAGGCACCAGGTGGAATATAAGGGGGGATTCAGAGTATGTTATTATACTGAAAACTGAGACTCCCTAGGCTTCTCCACCACCTATCCACACGAACCTCAGTTCATAGAAGAGTAGCAAACAAACAGGTAACTTATGGGTATAAGACTGGAAGATGCTTCACTCTAAAACATGCCACCCTATATTAGTTTTCAAAGGCTATTGTAACAAATTACCATACACTGGTGAACTGAAACAATTAAATTTAATTTCTCACAGTTCTGGAGACCTGAAGTCTAACATTAAGGCATTTTTGTTTGTTTGTTTGTTTTTGAGTTACCCAGGCTGGAGTGCAGGCAGTGGCACACTTATGGCCACCACAGCCTCGACCTGCTGGGTTTAGGCAATCCTTCTGCCTCAGCCTTCCAAGTAGCTGGAACTACAGATGTGTGCCACCACATTTGGCTAGTTTTTTTGAGATTTACTGCAGAGATGAGGTCTCACCAAGTTGCTCAGGCTGGTCTCAAACACCCGAGCTCAGAAAATCCTCTTTCTTGGGTCTCCCAAAGTGCTGGGATTACAGGCTGAGCCACCATGCCCAGCCAACATTAAGGTGTTGACAGAGCCATGCTCCCTCCGAAGCCTCTATGAAAGAATCCTTCCTTGCCTCTTTCAGCTTCGAATTGTGGCAGCATAATTCCAATCCCTGTTTTTGTCTTCTCATGACTTTCTTCCTTTGTGTTTGAGTATGTATCTCTTCTTACAAGGATATCAGTTATATGAGATTAAGGACCCATTCTACTCCATTCTTGTCTTAACAAAACGATTTCCACAATGATCCTATTTCCAAATAAAGTCATACTCTGAGATCTGGGGTTAGGATTTCAACATATGCTTTAGGAGGTCACAATTCAACCCATAACAAACACATTCTTAGGTGAAGAAAAACCATGAGTATTTGTCACAAGAAGACCTATACCAAAAGAATGCCAAAGGAAGCTATTCATCTAACAGGAAGGAAACAATAAACAAAGGAATCTTAGGACATCAGGAAGGAAGGAAAATATAAAAATAAAATAGTAAAAAATGGAAAAATAAAATAGACTTTTTTTCTCCTTTTAAGTTTTTAAATTATATTTTGTGGTGGAAGCAAACATTATAACATTATATATGGTTCTCAGTGTACACAGAGGAAATATTTAAGGCAATACTAAGTGGTATATAAATGGTGAAGAGTAAAGGGGTTTAAAGAAAGGTAAGGTTTCTACATTTCACTCCAACTAGTAAACTGTTGATACTAGCAGACTTTGTCAGGTAGTGCATATATAGTTTAACTGTTAGAGCAACCATTATACAAATTATAGAAATATATACACAAAGTTCTATAGATAAATCAAAATAAAATTTTAAAAAAAGTTCAAGTAACCCAAAGGACGACAGGAAAAAAAGGTAAAGATTAAAAAATAATTAAAATAAAACAAAAATAAAACAGCAAACTTAAGCCCTAACATAACAATAATTACATTAAATACAAATGGTCTAAAAATGCCAAGTAAAAGACAGAGACTGCTAGAGTGGAATGAGAAAAAATGGCCTAAGATAGACTGAAAGTAAAGGGATGAAAATAGATATACCATACACACAATGATCAAAAGAAAACAGGAGTGGCTATATTAATATGAGAAACTAAACATACTCTTATCATATGGTGCCACAATCATAGCTCTCAGCATTTATCCCAGATAAGTAAAAATTTATCTTTACATAAAAACCTGTATACAATTGCTCATAGTAGCTTTATTTGTAATAACCAAAAAACTTGGAAACTACCAAAATATCCTACAATAGATGAGTGGTTTAACAAATTGCAGCATATCCCTACCATAAAATACAATTCAGGAATAAAAAACAACTATTCGTACAAGCAATAACTTGGATAGATTTCAAAGTTATTATGCCAATTTAAAAAAGCCAATTATGCAACAAATTAGTGGCTACCAAGAATAGAGGATGGTGGAAGAGAGGGAGATGGCTGTGACTATAAATGTACAGTGTTAGGAGATTTTCGTTGAGGGGGAATAGTTAGGTATCTTGGTCATAGTAATAAAACAAATTACGAATATTATAAAATGACACAGAGCTACAAATACATATTATAAAATTTCAGTTTCCTGCTTTTGATATTGTGTCATGGGTATAAGATGCAACAATCAGAGGAAACCAAGTGAAGGTCACACAGGATATTAGTTTTGCAACTTCCTATAAATTTGTAATTTATTTAAGAAAAAATAGTTAAACAAAGGGGAAAAAAGGACTTTAAAAGAGTCAGTCAAAGATACCAGAAACAGGAAATCAAACACAAGAGAGAAGTAAAGATCAATTCCAGGAGAAATGTTTACAACAGGCTTAAATATGAAAAAACGTGGATTAGAGCTGACAGGCTCCAGGAGAAATGTCTCCTTGAAGATGAAATTTTTCTGAAGCATTCAATCACATTGAAAAAAAATGTCAAGTTTCCAGCAGCGGCATAGGTGGAATTGTGAGATTCTTCAAACGTGAGTTCTCAAAAAGACTCTTGCTTTCCTTTCCCCACCCCCCTTCCCACCACCAGCTGCACCAGTCTGAGGCCAGGGGACCCTCAGTCCCACACAGGGCCGGATATTGCAGCCCCCCCGGGTGCTGCTGCTCCACTATACGTGGCTCCCACCAGCCATACAGGAATCTTGAATCTCAGCTCCCTCCCTGGCTACATCATCGTACCTAGCACCCAGCACCAAGTTGCCGGTCACCCAGGGAGGCTCTAGGCACTTGCCCCTCAGAGATACCAGCTGAAGTACCCTGTGAGGGGCCCAAAGCCACTCTCACCGCTTACCACCTGCTCTTTGGAGCTCTGGAGCTCTGGGATCACCCTGGCTGAGGCACCCAGCATACAACCCCATGCTTGTGTAAGGGAACAGCATATCTTAAGGAGGTGCTAATCAGAGGCTCTCAGCTCCAGAGGAGGGAACTTCTGGCTCCCTCCTCCACCCCAGCCTGCTGGTGGCACACCGGATCCAGTGCCCAGCTGAGCAGTGATCCCCGGTGCCTCGCTCACCACCACAGCTCATCATAGTGGATCGCCCAGAAACTCAGACGAGCGGAGAGAAAGGATCCTGAAAGAGGAGCTGCCTACTTCGGTCATTTTCCGGGCAGAGATTTGCATTGCCCCACCCACCTACGAGCAGGCTCCACCTCGTTTGCCAAGGTAACATCGGCTAAACAGGAGACAAATCCCCTCCCTTACGCTGAATCAGACACAGGCAACTAAGCTTCGCAGATCTCTCAGGCAGCAGGCTAAAAGAACAAACTCAAGTTGTGAGTAATCCAGCTGCCTGCAATGAAAGCAAAGGGGAGAGGCTGGAGATCAGAGCTGAAGAGACTTTAGACACTCAGAAAAGATTCCAGAGCTAATCTGATTTCTTATTTTGACTTTTGATTTTACCATTTTGACTGTTTGTTTTGCTCGCTTTTGTTTGCTTTTTGACTTATGCTATCTGTTTGTGTTGGGGACAACGCATCAAAAAGCATTATTTTATTGGACTGTCTTTGTGTGGTTACCCGTATGCTTTAGGGAATTTTCCTTGTGTGTCTTTTTCACTTCTCTCTGGCCTTGTGTCTCTTTTTCACCTGTTAATTAGTATGCATGCCTGTTTTCCCTCTTACTCTTCTCTCTAACTTCCTATTGACCCCCAGCCCTCCATTATTTTCCTCTTTTGTACCTCCTTTTGTTCCAGGGACCAAACCTATATCCCGCTTACAGACAGATTGTAAGGCAATGGGAAATAGGTTCCAGTGTGCCCATATACCTGTTGGTGGATGCTGGAATCAGCAGATAGATTCTGAATCACAGCTTCCCCCTCAATTAAACCTCAAAACTGCAAAAAGTACAGACCACAGCCCACACTCCAGCCTCAAAATTGAACAAAGCCAGAGGACCCTCATAAGGAAGAAGAGGAGATTGCACAAGCGAAGCAAAGGCAACCCCACCTTTCCTGAAAAACAGAATTAAAGAAGGGGAGGGAAAGGGGGAGAGAGAGAAAAATCTACACAAATGAAGAAAAACCAAAAGAAGAATATGGGTCTCTCCCAGATCCCTGGGAGGACAGACAATGAGAAAACTGACTTCGGAATGCAAACAATGAAGAGCCCCCAGAATCACTGGTCTCAAACTACAAACATAGATATCAAGATATTAATGGAGAAATTAAAGAGAAATGAGGATAGACAAGAAGAAACTAGGAAGGAGTTGATAACAGAGATAATAGTAATAAAGAATACTGTGAATGAAATAAAAAACAAACTGATAAGCGTGGAAAGCAGAATTAGCCAAGCAGAAGAAAGGATCTCAGAGCTTGAGGATCAAAATATAGAACTAACCCAAACTGTTAAAAACACAGAAAACAAGCTTAAAAAGACAGAACAAAACCTTCAAGAGATGAGTGATTACTTCAAGAGACCGAACCTAAGAGTAATTGACCCTCCTGAGGCAGAAAGAGAGACAGAGACCACACTGGAACAAACTTTCCATGAGATTATTCAAGAAAACTTCCCTTATCTAGATTATTCAAGAAAACTTCCCTTATCTAATCAGTGGTGCAAAAATTCAAAGGCAAGAGATTCAGAGAACCCCTGCAAGACAACAAATGAGAAGACCAACTCCCAGACACATAATAATTCACCTAAACAAAGTAGGTATAAAAGAAAAATTCCTAAAGGCAGCAAAAAAAAAAGGCCAGATCACCTACCATGGAGGACAAATTAGAATAGCAGCAGATTTATCTATAGAAACCCTGCAGGCTAGGAGAGCTTGGAGCCGTATCCTCAAAGTTCTAAAAGATAAACAATTTCAACCAAGAATAACCTACCCAGCCAAGCTAAGCTTCATCAGCGAGGGAGAATTAAAATGTTTCCCAGATATCCAATCCCTAAGAATGCACGCTGCCACCAGACCACCTCTACATGAAACACTTAAGAAAGTACTAAACACAGAAGAAAAAGAAAAAAGAACAATGTTCCTCAGAAGAGTACAGGGAAAAGAATAAAATACACATGAACCAACCCCAAAACCAAAAGAAAGACAACAAACCAAGTGAAACAACAACTCTATAAGAACTCTATGATATTGACCAACTCTCATATTTCAATAATTAGCCTGAATGTGAATGGACTAAATGCACCACTAAAAAGACATAGAGTGGCAAAATGGATAAAATATCACCAGGCCACAATTAACTGCCTTCCAGAGACCCATCTCACTAGAAAGGACACGCACAGACTCAAAGTAAGAGGATGGGAAATAAATTTTCAGGCAAATGGAACACAAAAGAAAGGAGGAGTCATGATCCTAATTTCAGACAAAATACCATTTAAGCTATCAAAAATTTAAAAAGATACAGAAGGCCACTACATAATGATAAAAGGTTCGCTCCATCAACAAGAAATATCCATCCTAAACATATATGCACCCAACATAGGAGTGCCAACTTTCATAAAGCAGCTTCTGGGAAAACTAAAGAAAGATATCGACTCTAACACCATCATAACTGGGACTTTAATACCCCACTCACAACCCTAGACAGATCATCAGGACAAAAAATCAGCAATAAGATCCGGAACCTCAATGTGACTCTTGACCAAATGGATTTAATTGATACCTACAGAACACTCCACCCAACAGCCACAGAATATACATTCTACTCAGCACCGCATGGAACGTACTCTAAGATCGACCACATACTTGGTCATAAATCAAGCATAAACAAATTTCAAAAGATTGAAATTTTGTTATGCACCTTCTCAGACCACATGGAATAAAAATAAACATCACCAACAAGCTTCCCCCCAAACCCACAAAGGCATGGACACTAAACAGCATGATGCTAAACAACTCCTGGGTCAACAATGAAATCAAAACAGAGATTAATAGATACCTGGAAACAAATGAAAATGAAGAGACATCTTACCAAAATCTCTGGGACGCCATGAAAGCTGTAGTAAGAGGGGAATTCATATCCCGACAAACACACATGAAGAAAATGGAAGGATCACAAATCAGCAGCCTAACAAGTCACCTTAGGAAGCTGGAAAAGCTATACAACCAAAACCCTAACTGCAGCAGAAGAATCCAGATCACCAAAATAAAAGCCCAAATCCAGGACATAGAAGACAAAAAGATAATACAAAAAAATCAATGAAACAAAATTCTGGTTCTTTGAAAGGATAAACAAGATCAATGGTCCCTTAGCTAGACTGACCAAGAAAAAAAGAGAAAACGCCCAAATAAATACAATCAGAAACACAAAACATGAAGTCACATCAGACCCTGAAGATATACAAAAGATTATTAGAGACTACTATGTACACTTGCATGGAAACAAACTTGAAAACCTTAAGGAAATGGAAGACTTTCTGATATCACACAACCTGCCTAGGTTGAAACAAGACGAAATCAAGACCCTAAATAGACCAATAGCAACCAAGGAAATTGACTATGTAATAAGAAAACTACCTACAAAAAAAAGCCCTGGACAAGATGACTTTGCAGCAGAATTCTACAAGACATTTAAGGAGGAGCTGATACCAATCCTACTGAAAGTGTTCGAGGTGATTGAGAAAGACAGAACCCTCCCCAAATCATTCTATGAAGCTAACATCACATTGATACCCAAGCCACGTAAAGACCCAACAAAGAAAGAGAACTACAGGCCAATATCTTTGATGAACATAGATGCCAAAATTCTCAACAAGATCCTAGCAAACTGGATTCAACAAACATCTCAAAAATCATCCATCATGACCAAGTAGGCTTCATCCCTGAGAAGCAAGGCTGGTTCAACATTCACAAGACAATAAATGTAATTAAATACATCAACAGATGTCAGAACAAAAACCACATGATTATATCATTAGATGCAGAAAAAGCTTTGGATAAAATCCAGCACCCCTTCCTGATAAAAACCCTGGAACACCTAGGCATACATGGAACATACCTCAAAATAGTAAAAGCCATCTACGAGAAACCCACAGCTAACATACTCCTAAGCAGACAAAAATTGGAACCATTTTCTGTGAAAACTGGAACAAGACAAAGATGCCCACTCTCTCCCCTCCTGTTCAATATAGTATTGGAAGTCCTAGCTAGAGCAATCAGAGAAGAGAAAAAAATAAAGAAAGAAAAAGAAAAAGAACAGTCATACCCATCACAAAAGTACAGGTAAGCACTGAGACAGCAAAACATACGGAGCACTTACATAAATGAAAACACACACACACACACACACACGTAGGAAACAGAACAATCCCCTAAGAGCCCAATGACAGGGATAAACTCACATTTCGATAATCAATTTGAATGTGAATGGACTAAATGTACTACTGAAGAGACATAGAGAGGCAAACTGGAAAAAGAAGCATGATCCACAGTCTGCTGCCCCCAGGAAATTCATCTCACTGCAAATAACAACCACAGGCTCAAAGTTGGGAATTGGAAAACAGTTTTTCAGGCAAATAGAAAGCAGCAGTAGCTATTCTCATATCAGACAAGGTAGACTTTAAGCCACCAAACGTTAAAAAGGACATATAGGACACTACATAATTATAAAAGACTCAATTTACCACCAAGAAATATCTATCTTAAACATATATGCACTCAACACAGGACCACCAAGTTTTATAAAACAACTTCTAAGTAAACTAAGAGAGGATATTGACTCTCACACAATAATAGTTGAAGACCTAAATACCCCACTAACATCTCTAGATAGATCACAGAGGCAAAAAACCAACAAGGAGATCCCGAATCTTTTTTTTTTCCTTTTTTTTTTTTGAGTTGGAGTCTTACTCTGTCGCCCAGACTGGAGTGCAGTGGCCACTCCCGGCCACCGCAGCCTCGACCTGCTGGGCTCCGGCGATCCTTCTGCCTCAGCCTTCCAAGTAGCTGGAACTACAGGCGCGCG
>CAUYQG010231330.1:0-23024 GCA_963574415.1 Tarsius wallacei | reverse complement strand
CCGTGTGGCTGCCCCCCCTCCTCGCCCCCGCCCCCCCCCGCCGCGCGGCCGCCCCCGGGGGGGGGGCGCCGCGCCCCCCCCCCCCAACGGGACAAGGTCTGTTGCTAGGACACGGCTGTCTTTGTTTTGGTCCCTGCTTAGCGGTGTTTTTAAGGCTCTGTATACATTTCTCTGTATTGTTAATGTAATTTGTTCAGGCAGCGAACAGCCAAGTTCAGCCAGGGAATCTGATACTCCTGACAGAAACACCAGAGGCCGGTTTTTTGTGGTCAAATTAGGGTTTTGAGGCCTCGTAAGAGAACAAAATGGTGGTGCCGTGCCGGGGGACAATCCCCCTTTCTCTTCTGGTGCGGATGCTGGCCTGGGTTCAGCTTCCTTGAGAAGCTGGGCTTCAGGGCACCAAGTCCACCATGGTCAGGGCTGGGTTAGGTGGGGAGCCTAGCTGCCCTCTTGATCGAGGGAACACAGGTTTCATTCAAAAGGGATGAAAGGGAGCTAGCCACACTGAACCTGGGCCCTGCCCGCCCAGCCTCTCCTTCACCCTGACTCCAGCCAGCTCTCCCCCCCTCCCCCACCCCCGAGTGATTCCGCTGGCATGGAAATAGTAGTTGGGGGTCTGTCGAGAAGGTATGTGACTGTGCAAAATGCAATTTGCCTGTTTCCGCTGCCCGTGAAGACCCGGCAGCCCACTTGCCATCTGGGAACCTCACGCCCTGCTGTGCTCAGCGTTTTCGGAAACGACGGATTCCAAGCAACTTCCAGTGAGTGGTTAGTGATAGTTAAGTTAACTCGGGCCCACCCTACCCGCTTGGTTTTGCTGCAGAAATGAAAAGAAAATGGAAACAAACATACCAGCCCACAAACATTTTCCATGCTTCCTTTTGCTTTCAGGATGTGTACATGTTGTGAAATTAATCAGACCAGCGTTTTCAATCCCCTCCCTCCTCCCTGCCTTGGAAGGATGCCCGGTGCCTGCATCCCTCTGTGCATTGAACAATTGCCAAGTATCTTCTGTGGTTACCAAGTAGAATGTGACGGCGACCTGGCCTTCCAGAGCTCAACGTGTTGGGTGACAAACAGGAAAACAAGTCCTTAGGATTTGAGTGGCTAGCTCACAAAGCTGCCCAAGAAGGGGCAGTTCGAGCCTAGAGGGCTGAGGGGAACCTCGGGGGGATGTTTGGGTTGAGCCTTGGGGTTCTAGTACTCCACGGATCCTGCAAGACTTCCTTCCTCCCTCCCCCCCACCCCCCAACCTCCTGCAGGAAGCCTCCTGGGGAGGGGAGAGAGTTGCCTTCTTCTTAATGGCTCTGGAACTTGGTGATTTACCACAAGTGTTCAGAGGCAAGCCATCTTCATCTTCGCTGGGAAGGGGAAACCCACGTGTGTTGAGCACAGGTGTTGTTTAGAACCCTCTTACCCTTACCATGTACACCAACACTGTCAACTTAAAACAAGCTTATACGCTGTGGGCATTTTCACCCAGCAGTGAACTTTCGTCCATGACTTGACAAGATAAACCTGTGAAATTTTTAGTCTCGGTTCTCACAAGCGTGAAGTAGATGGAGGTTGAGCAAACCCAGAGAGTCATACTAACATGTGGCTGGAGACTTTGAAAAACAGAGAATTGTTTGTTCACAAAAGAGGAGAGTCAAGGTGTTCTACACTCTTCATTTCCAAGACGCTCTTTTAAAATGCACAGGAGGGGAGACGTGTTCTGTTCATACTTGATGTCCCTATTGGTCTTGGGGCTTTGTGGCATCCCTGCCTATGCCCCAGCTTATTCCTGGGGCATTGTGCTCTTACGCTGTAGAGACTTGGGGGGCTCCAGCCTGGCCCCTGTGCCACTGAGCATGTCAGCAATCCCAATGCTGCTGAGGGACCTTACTTCTTGGGAGCATTTCCTGACCCCTGCCCAGTATTGAGCTACATGTTCCTTATCCATGATTCTCTTCTGTACACTCCTCCCCTAACATGCTATGCGGTCCGAGTGTCCTTTATCCAAAAAGCTTGGGACCAGGAGTGTTTTGGGTTTCAAATTTTGCAGTACTTGCATTATGCTTACTGGCTGAGCCTCCCTGTTCGGAAAATCTGAAATCCAAAATGCCCCAGCGAGCCTTTCGTTGGAGTGTCATGTGGGGCATTTCACACGTTTTGTATTTTGGAGCATTTCGGATTTGGGGCTTATGGGTGCTCAACTCGTAGTACCGTTAAATGAGCACTGATCAGTTTGTATCAGAGTCATTTTTTCTTGTTTGTCTCCTCTGCTAGACCATGAATTCCTTGGAGTCAGAAATGGGGTCCTCTCCTCCCATCCCTAAAAGAATACCCAAGAGGTGTTCACTGGATATTGGTGGGGTAAAATTTCCTTGTTATGTCTTTTATCCCTTAAGGTATTGATTTTCCAGACAATAAATGCTACTTTTTTTTTTCAAAGCACTGTAATTAATTGCAGCCGTGTTTCATGGAAATGTTCTAAAATGCATCCTGTACTTTTCTAACTTCTAGGGGTTTCAAACACTTATATTAGAATCAAGAACTAGGAAGTGCTTATTTAAATGTTCATCTCTAGAAAGGGTCCTTGAACCTTCACCCAGCTCTCCTGACTTGATTATTGTATAGCCCAGTTACGGGCAGATTATTAAGCGGCAGCTGACTATCCAGGCAGAGGGAAAGACATCAATACATAATATAGAAGGTGAGACAGTTGCAGTGGCTCGTGCCTGAAATCCCTGCACTTGGAGGGCCCAAGGCAGGAAGATCACTTGAGCCCAGAAGTTCCAGACCAGCCTGGGCAACAAAGTGAGACCTTGTCTCTACCAAAAAAAAAAAAAAAAAAAAAACAGTGGTGGTAGTGCCTGTAGTCCCAACTACTCTAGAGACTGACACAGAAGGTTCTCTTGAGCCCAGGAGTTGGAGGCTGTGAGACCCTGGCTTAAAAGCAAAATACACACACACACACACACACACACACACACATATAAAATACATATTTGCATATAAATTTACATATATTCAATAGAGTATCCTCCTATACATATGTATAGAAGTTGGAGAAAATAAAATTAAAAGTAGGAGAAAACAATAGGAGCCTATAAATTGTGAATAATATGCATGTAATGAAAGTGTAGAGGCCAGGCTTGGTGGCTCAGCCTGTAATCCCGTGCTTTGGGAGGCTGAGGTGAGTGGATTGCCTGAGCCTGCAGGTTCGAGACCAGCCCGGGCAACTTGGCGACCTCATCTCTAAGATAAATCGAAAATTAGCTGGGTGTGGCAGCGCGTGCCTGTAGTTGGAAGGCTGAGGTGGAAGGATCGCTGGAGCCCAGTAGGTCAAGGCTGCGGTGCCCGTGAGCGTGCCACTGCACTCCAGCCTGGCGTGAGACTCCAACTTACGGAGTGAGACTCCAACTCAAAAAAAAGAAAGTGTAGAAACTTCCAGAGGCATGATAAATAGCTCTTCTAGGACAATAGTTACTTAGTTACTTCTGGGGAAGGTGGGGAAATGGGTGGCTGAGATTGGATACTTTTGCTGTATCAGTAACATGTTATTTCTTTTTTTAAAAGGTGGGAAGTGCTTAGATTATCCTTCTATACCTATGTATATGCAGAGAAGGATACTCTGTGATAAGGGTCATACTGGTGACATAAGATGTTCAGAAAAGGCTAAATGTGTTCTGTGTTTTCTGTTGAAAGAGAAGCAAGCTCAGAGAAATGCAAATGAAAACAACTAGATGGCAGAAGTTAAAGTCTAAGAATACTATAGTGTTGGCAAGGATGTAGGTTAATAAATGACACATTTGCATAACTACTTTGAGGAGTGCTTTGGCAATATCTAGCAAAATTGAAGATGTACGTATCTTCGGACCCAGAAAGTTCCCTACATGTGAGCATAAGAGACATGAACAAACAAGAATAATAATCCTTGCTGCATTGTTTGCAGTGGCGTAAACTGGAAACAACATATGTAGCCAGCAGTGTATTAAGTAAATAAAAACAGTCATGTAGTAGAACGTAATGAACGAACTCAAACCTACATGTCCTCACAGGAATAAATTCTAAAAGTCCAATTCGTTGATTAGAAAAAGTAAGTGGCTAAAGAATACCTAAAATGTGGTGCCACTTGGAACGTTTGCAGCTTCCAAGAGAAATGGGGTCGGTTATGCAAGAAAATGCCCTGGTGCTTAGGAGATCCTGAGTTACGTGAGGGCAAGGTTTCACAGTGTCTACAGCGGACTTTCAGCAAAATAAAACACGTATGTATGTTAACACATCTAGAGGGGAGAGAGAGAAACATAAAACAGATCTGTTACTACTGATGGCAAAAGACAGATGGGTATGCATTGTACTTTTCTGGTAACCTTCCTGTGCATTTGGAGTTTTCCCAAAATGAAAAGTTGGAGAAAATACTCAATGTGAGCCTATCAATTGTGAATAATATGCATGCAATGAAAGTGTAGAAGCATGAGAAACAGCACCTTTAGGACAATAGTTACTTCTGGAGAATTCGGAGAAATGGGTAGCTGAGATTGGAGGCTTTTGCTGTCTAGGTAACATATTGTTTCTTTTTTTTAAAGGTGGGAAGTTGTACGTTTAATATGGGAAAATGTTAAACTGCTCAATTAGCAGGGTGCAGTGGCTCACACCTGTAATCCACACGCTTTGGGAGGCTGAGGTGGGAGGATCTCTTAAGGCTTAGAACAGCCTGAGCAGACACAGCAAGACACCGTTGCTCACAAAAACAGAAAAACCGTTCAATCTGGGTATATTAGTGTCTCCAGTTACTTTCTTTACTTTTTGAAAATATGAATATGTGATTTAATAGATAGATGATCAGTTGTCAGATCTCTAACTAAAAATATCTTTTTTTTGAGTCGGAGTCTCACTCTGTCATCCAGGATGGAGTGCCGTGGCACCCTCACAGCCACCCCAGCGTCAACTTGCTGGGCTCCGGTAATCCTTCTACCCCAGCCTTCCAAGTAACCAGAACTACAGCTACGTGCTACTACACCTGGCTAATTTTTTATTTATTGTAGAGATGAGGTCTCGCCATGTTGCCCGGACGGGTCTCAAACCCACGGGCTCAGGCAATCCACTCATCTTGGCCTCTCAAAGTGCTGGGATTACAGGCCGAGTCACTGAGCCTGACCAAAAATATAATTTTTTAAAAGTACAGAGAAGTGGGAGGTAAATAACTTAGTTTTTATTTTAAATTTAAACTATTATTTTTATTTAAACTATATTATTATTATTGTAAAGGTTATTAGGAAAAAAGTTATTATTTGAAAATTTTTTGGTGCTTATAAGATTGTGGAATATGGCTGGGTGTGGCAGCTCACACCTGTAAATCCCAGCACTTTGAGAGGCCGAGGTGAGTGAGAGGCTTGCTTGAATTTGAGACCAGTCTGGTCAACACAGTGAGACCTCATTTTACAAAAAAATTAAAAAATCATCTGGGCATGGTGGCATGCACCTGGAGTTCCAGCTACTCAGGAAGCTGAGGCAGGAGGATCACTTGAGCCCAGGAGTCTGAAGCTGTGAGCCATGATTATGCCACTGCATTCCTACCTGGGTGACGGAGTGAGACCCTGACTCAAATAAAAAAAAATAAAAAAAAAAAAAAGATTTTATAATACTTCATTGCCTCTGTAGATACCTGTCACATGCCTGTCATATGACATGCTGGGATGACAGAGGCTTCCAGTGCACAATGGAGTCAACAAGAAATAGTACATATCTATATGAATGAAAGAGAAAGTGTATTTTCTAGCTCTGTCCACTGGAAAGGCCTAGAAACAAGGATCATCTCAGTAACATTTAGGGCTCAGATTATGTTGTCCAAATACCATCTCCCACTTAAAACCAAACCAGGCTCCTGGGAGAAATCGTTGACTTGATGTACAAGGCAAAGCCAGAATAAATAGTTATGTAAGAAAGCATGGGAACTACTGAAGTCCACTCGAGACTCAGGTCCACAGAGTCCTTCAAGTGCACAGTGACACCAAAATCACAACGAGATCACACTGGTCTCTTTCTTTCTTTTTTTTTTGGAGTTGGAGTCTCACTCTGTCGCCCAGACTGGAGTGCAGTGGCCGCTCCCGGCCACCACAGCCTCAATCTGCAGGGCTCCGGCGATCCTTCCGCCTCAGCCTTCCACGTAGCTGGAACTACAGGCATGCGCTACCACGCCTGGCTAATTTTTGATTTATTGTAGAGATGAGGTCTCACCAAGTTGCCCAGGCGGATCTTGAACCCGCAGGCTCAGGCAATCCACTCACCTCAGCCTCCCAAAGCACGGGATTACAGGCTGAGCCACCGAGCCCGGCTCACACTGGTCTCTTTCAGAGGACAACAGGGAGCTAAGTTATTATTTTCAACCTGGTAAAGAGAAGGAACAATGCATTTATCCTGCTGTGCTATATGTTTTCACCCATTGGACCACTAAAGAAATATTTTCTTTATTGAAATAAATGAAGAATTTATAGTCTTGTTCCCTGTCTTAGTCTGTTTTATGTTGCTAAACAGAAAAACGACTGGGTAATCTATGAAGAAAAGAAATGTATTTGGCTCACAGCTCTAGAGGCTGGGAAGCCCAAGTGCATGATGCTGGCGTCTGCTCATCATCTGGTGAGGGCCTTCTTGCTGCGTCATCCCATAGCAGAAGGGCAAGAGAGTGTTTGCATGGGGGGGGGGGCAAACTCATCCTTTTACCAGGAAACACTGACTGCTTGGATAAGGGCATTAATCCATTCATGAGGGCTCTGCCCTTGCAATCTAATCACCTCTTAACAGTTTTCACCTCTCAACCACAGTTGCCTCTACACCTAATTATTAGTTTACCAAAAATACATGGCTCAGGTAAACACTTTAATGACACCATGAGGATGTAATTAGCAAGACCCAGACAGTAGAAAACACTCCAGTAGCAAAAACCTGGTTTCCTTCACAAATAATACAGGGAGAGCAAGAGAGAGGAAGAAAGAGAGAGACCCTTAAAGACTAAAAGGCTAAAAAAGATGAAAACCCTAAAAGAGAAGACTGAAAAAGATTAAAAGACATATATTGGTCAATAGCAAAATGTGGACCCCACATTGGATCTCAATGGAAATAAAAGCCGTAGGGGCAAAAATCATTTATAGGACAACCAGGAAAAGTTAAAGGCAAGACCACATATTTTATAAGATTAGAGAATGATTGTTAACCTTTAAACACATGATAATAGTTTTGTAGTAATTTTTAAAGAGTCCCGCTTTCTAGAGATTCACAGGAAAATATTTACCAGTGAAATGACAGACTATCTAGGATTTGTTTCCTAATAGTCTGGAGCTCAGGATGGGTGTGTAGGGAGTGGATGGAGGACAGTTGATTGGAAAGTCAGCCATAAGCTAGTCATATGGAGCCAGCCTGGGTGGTGGCTTAGCTGGATTCATTGTATTATTCTTTCTACTTTGGTCGTATGTTTGAACATTTCTAGAATAAAAGGTTTTCAGTGTTTCCTTTTTATTCCCCTAGAAGAATCACAGGTGGAGTTGAAGTGCTTGGTGAATAGTTGAGTGTCTGAGCGGGACCCAGCAGGCAAGGCGGGAAGAGGGGGGGCAGTGGGGTGTGGGGGAGGCCTGATCCAGGGAGCTGCAGGCAGCAGAGGTGCAGAGCGTGTGATTCCCCAGGTTAATCTGGACTTTCGTGTGCTGAGCAGGAGACAGAGGGGGAAGAAGGATGCAAAGCCCAGGGGAAAGTGCTCAAAAGAAACCACCCACAGCAAAAAGCGGGACTAGGGCAGTTTAACACGGCGAGGCACACACTTTCTAAGGCCTTACGGATGAGAACTCCTTTAGGCTTTATACCAGCCTACCTACAAGGTGTATGCTGATCATTATCCCTGTTCTACACCCAAGGAAACTGAGGCACAGATAAAGTACTTGCCTCAGGTTACCTTTAAGTCACTGACAAGGCCAGGATTTGAAGCTGTGTTCTTAACTGCTGCTTTTTGTGATTTCGGTGCCACTCCCTTATTTTGGCAGAAATCGATTCCCATTCTCCTAATTGCCCAAGTTTGTCCCCGTCAGCACTTTGCTCCCTCCTGTCCCATAATAGCCACTCACTCCTGGGTCTTGTTGATTCTTTAAGACTCTCCTCCAATCCCAGAGGGTCCGGTCTGTGGACATCCAGCCTTCGTCACCACAAGAGTGCTCCTGACTCGAGCGCTTCCCTTCCTGTTTGTCTTCATTTTTTAACCTCCTGAGGCACCACTTCCTTCGTGTCCCTCTCCTGCTTACAAGCCTTCGAAGCATCCTCCTTGGCCATAGAATGAACACAGGGTTTTACCTTTAAGGCAGTGAGAAAAGGCAGGGCCTAGGGTCAAGTCCACCCCTGACACTGTTTTACCCTGAGACTAGTGGTGGTTTTGTCTCTGCAAAGTGGGGGTAACACGAACCCAGGGATCCTTTGAGAAGACCAAATGTGAAGCATACCCACAGTGCCCGAGACAGGACAAGCTCTTGATCCCCAGAGTGAGTGGTGCTTAATCATTTCGCTCTTATGGTGCTGTTTCTCCTGCCTCAGCCTTCGATCTCTACAAAACCCTACTAAATGTCTTCGGCCTCCTGTTCTGGCTGCCTCCCCTTTGCACTTTCATCTGTCATTGGAGCACTGGATTGACCTCCTCTCTGCTCACAAAGTCAAAGACAACCTCCAAACCCAGCTAAAACTGCCCTGGAGGCCTGTTCTTCCAAATTTGTCACCTTACCCTTCTTCTGGGTTTCGATAAGTTTCAGAAAACTTGAGGAGGAGGAGGAGGGACTGGCAGCGCCAAACCACCTTTTGCTTTTACCAAGTGAGGATATTAAAAGAAACAACTATAATGGCTGGGCATGGTGGCTCACACCTGTAAGCCCAGCATTTTGGGAGACTGAAGTGGATGGACTGCTTGAGGCCAGGATTTCGAGAGGAGTCTGGGCAACATAGCAAGACCGTATCTCTTTTTTAAAAATGTAAAAATATATTAAAAGTAAAATAAAATAAAATGAAACACTCATGCCTACCATCCCAGCATTTTGGGAGGCCAAGGTGGAAGGATCACTTAAGCCTAGGTGTTCAAGATCAGTCTGGGCAATATGATGAGACCTCGTCTCTACAAAAAAAATAATTAAAAAATCAGCTGGGCATGGTGCCATGTACCTGTAGTCCCAGCCACTCGGGAGGCTGAGATAAGAGGACTGCCTGAGCCCAAGAGGTCAAGGTTGCTGAGGCTGGATGACAGAGTGAGACCTCTTCTCAAAAAAAAAAAAAAAAAAAAAAAAAAAAGAAAGGAAAAAAAGAAAAGAAATGACTATTCTAATTTTATTTCAGAAAGAACATGTTACTTAAAATTAACGGGGGTGGTGGTAGGGGTGGTTACAAGCTTACCCTAGAGAACCTATATAAATTTAACTTTAGTAAAAACCTGCGTTTTTGTTCTTATTTCTACCTTTTTAACAGGCACCAAAGGTGTGTGCCACATCTTTGAATGCTTATATGTCATATTTTCCATCCCATTGTTATAAGCTCTGGATTTTGGAAATTTGACTTCATTGAGAAGTCTTTCAATAAATCTTTGATATTTGATTGATCTAAAGTCTGTCACAAACATTTTCATGGTGTTTAGGTATTTGTTTTTCATTTAACAACTCATTGGGCAGCTCCTGGCAATCTGGTGGTATCTTTTTATTTTTTTGTTTGAGAAAGCAGGATTTATAGAGAACAGAAAAGCTACCACAGTGGGAGGGGACTTGAGGAAGTTGTCCTGGCAGTATCTTAAGGACTGAGGTAAAAAAAAAGAGGTAAGAGGCCAGGCTCTGTGGCTCACACCTGTAATTCCAGCACTTCGGGAGACTGAGGCGGAAGGATTGCTTAAGCCCAGAAGGTCAAGACCAACCTGGACAACACAGCAAGACCTCGTCTCCATAATATGTAAGCCATATGCGGTGGCACGTGCCTATAGCCCCAGCTACTCAGAAGGCTGAAGCGGAAGGATCGCCTAAGCCTGGGAGGGTGCCGTGATCGTGCTACTGTACACCAGCCTGGTCAACAGAGTGAGATCCGGACTCAAAAAAAAAAAAAAGGAGAGAGCGAGATAGGGGCTGCATTTCAAGTGGGAGAAAAAAATGGGCAACGAGTCACAGGCTCGTTCTGCTGCAGAAGCTCAGCCTAGACCTTGAAAGGGAAGGAAGACGTGGGCTGGGGCCCCACAAAGAGCTCAGAAAGGTTGGGATTTAGTCAGAGAAAGCACAAAAGGAGAAGCTGAGAAACGGGCGAGGGAGACATCGGAGACCAACCCTTGGAGGTCCTTCTTTTCCATTCTTAAAAATTAGGACCTTGTTATTTTGAAGGAACCTGAGAAACTATCGAAAAAGTATCCTGTAAACTCAAATCTGCTTTTTTTTTAAAAAGAGCAAGACAGAGAATAAGAACTGGAATGATGTGAACCTGCACACGTATGAGAGGAGACCCCAAAAAACCCAAAATTTTTATTTGTAAAAAATTGTGTATTCTTACATGTTTACACTTGAGTCACCTTTGAAGTACTCTCCATTTGATGCAACACACCTATCAAGATGCTTATGCCACGGCTCAAAACAGTTTTTGAACTCGTCGAATTGGATGCCTTTTTGTGCTTCTGCCTCTTTTGTTTCACCTCCACATCAGCAAACGCTTCTTTTGAGGACTCCAGTCATTGGGGAAACAAAAAGAGTCACTGGAGCGATATGGGGTGAATGGGGAGGGTGGGGCACAGTGGGGTGAAGCCAGTTTTGATCAAAAACTGCGGAACGCTCAGCATGGTGTGGGCAGGTGTGCTCATAAATCAGCCATCATGAAATGGTCAAATGTGTTGAAAGAAATCTCCCCCCAAAATTCACCATGGCCAAACGCAGCCTCTTAAAACGACACCAGTTGGTACATTGATGCGAATGGGTTCCTAGGACACTTACCTAGTGGGGAAGCCTGGACGACAAGGGGCTTGCCCTCCAAAAGATAATTCCGGGTTATTTTGGGTTCCCCTCGTATGTTTGTATGTGGCTCTGCATTCCTGAAAGGAGACTGGTAAGAGGCATACCAGACTGCAAATCACATACTAAGACTGGGAAAGAAAGAGGGAGGAAGAAAGATGTTTATTAAGGAGACTTTAGAGATTGGGGAAGTTTTTGTTTTTTTTTTTTTTTAAACATCATTTAATCCTGTCACCCGAATATATCCATTTTTAAATGTTGGTCTAATTTCTTTTTTCTTCCTCATTTATTTATTTATTTATTTATTGAGTTGGGGTCTTACTGTGTCACCCAGGCTGGAGTGCAGTGGCACAATCATGGCTCTGGCAGCCTCGAACTCCTGGGCTCAGGCAATCCTTCTGCCTCAGCTTCCCGAGTAGCTGGAGTGACAGAAGTGCACCACCATGCCTGGCTTGTTTTTTTATTTTTATTTTTAATTTTTTGTAGAGACTAGGTCTCCCTGTGTTGCCCAGGCTGATGTCAAACTCCTAGGATCAAGTGATCCTCCCACCTCAACTTCCAAAAGTGCTGGGATTGCAGGCGTGAGCCACCACACCCGGCCTGTTGGTCCCGTTTCTGCCAGACCTTTCCTCTGGTATGGATGTTTTATACTTCCCTCTTTCTTTCAAACGGCATATTTATGCAGAGATACCACATGGTGTCCCATTTTTTTCACCTCACATTTTATCATGAGTGTTGTCTCCAATGGACTCACCTCACCATTCCCCTATTTTTAGAAACTCGAGTTTTTCTGGCCACTTATTTTCGTTAACAATAATGCAGTGTGTGTTTCTTATGTATAAAATTTTCTCTGAATTGAGAATTATTACCCTAGAGTTGAGTCCCAGACGTGGACTCATTGAGTAAAAGGCTGGGAACATTTTAAGGCACTTCATCACAGGGCCAGATGTCCTATTAAGGGGCGGAATCAGTTTATACCCAGGGCAACCATGGAGTACCCATTTCTCCTGCATCCCTACACGGCACTCTGGGGCAGCCTTGCCATTGCAAAGAACCAGTATCATTACAAGTCCTGTTTCTAAAAACAAGAACTGTAATAGCTCTGAAGTGTAACTGTTTTTCTTAAGACAACGTTGCCAGAGGAAAAGCCTGAGGGGATGGGTGGATATCGCCTTTAATTTGCTGTTAGTTTTTTGTAAAGGAACAAATGTCTGAAACTTTCCCAAAATTAGTCTAAGCTTGGACAGATCCGTTGACTTTTGAAATCTTGGTCCCCTCAGGATTTGTGCTTTATTTAGAGGGAAGAACATTAGAAATGTCCCCAGAAACATTGTAGGGAAGCTTGAAAATCTGTTGAAACATCTGCAGAAACCTTAAGAAAGGTCAAAGTGACTAAGCTGGCCAGAAGGAACAGCCAGGTCTGTCCTCGAAAGGGAGGGAAGTCACCCCAGAAATCAGGTCTTTTAGGGTGGGGCTGTCAGGGTGCCCTGGGCTGCAGGGTTGCGGTCCTGACCCAGCCACCCAAATGTCTTCTCTGTCTGAGCCCTGTTTGGTGGTATTCCCTCTTCAAATCTGAACTGGGCTTTTTTCATTCCTGAGTGGCTCTGGGAGGCCCGAGAACCACTTTGCATCTGAGAATAATTAATGGTTGACTGAGATCACAGGGTTATCTGGTGCAGCAATTTGTTGCCAAGCCTCTGCCTGAACACCTGCAGGGATGGGGGCACATAGAATTCCTCCTTTCGCTTTTCAGAAGATTGCCTTCCTCACACTGCAGGTCTGTGCATCATTTTGAATGTCCTCAGCCGGCTGCTCCACTCTTGACTCCCTGAAAGATTATATCAAGACCAGGACACCATGCCCTGGGCACCATGGGGTACATCGGCCGGCAAAGTACCTTCCTTTCTCAGGCACCCACGCTATCGAATTGACCCCCCAAAGTTACTGTCCATGTGTATAACTGTCAGTTCAGCCAATCTGCCTTCCACACTTTCCTGCCCTAGCAGTGGGATGTCTTTGGGTGTAGGACTTATCTTGATGGGTTTATCCCATGTGTCCAGAGTTGCGTAGGAGTTTGGTGTACAGACTTTCCAGTCAGGGGAGGTTCAGATCTTACCCTGAGCAAGACAGAGAGCTTGCTTGTGCCTCAGTTTCTTGATCTGTAAAATGAGCCTCTTAATGGCCCCCACCTCAGATGGTGCTCATAAGGATAAAGGGAGTTAATGTTAGCCAAGTGCTTAGAACAGTGCCCAGAGGCTGGGCTTGGTGGCTCAGCCTGTCATCCCAGGTCGATGGCCTGAGCCCACAGGTTCGAGACCAGCCCAGGCAACTTGGCAAACCCTTGTATCTACAATAAATCCAAAAAAGAAAATTAGCCAGGTGTGGTACCATGTGCCTGTAGTTCGGGCTACTTGGAAGACTGAGGCGAGAGGATCACCGGAGCCCAGCAGGTCGACGCTAGGGTGGCCACAGGTGTGTCACTGCACTCCAGCCTGGGCAACAGAGTGAGACTCCAACTCAAAAAAAAAAAAAGAACAGTACCCAACATGATGTAAGATGAAAGAAATGTGAGCGTTGGTCATTACTGTCCAACCATTGGGAGTCTTCGGGATGGTTGTGGTGGCCTTCCAGGTCTGACCAGCAACCAGGTCAGGGCCAAACAGCCTGCAGCAGGGTTGGAGAGTTTTGGCTCTTGTGCAATTTATTGTCTTTTGTCTGCTTTGTGTCTTTTGTTTGGGGGGGTTATTTTTGTTATTTGCTTCATGTGTGTTCGTTTTTGTGATTGTTATTTTAAATCTCTCTCAGGAGTGCTTCATGATATTTGGCTGGCCAAGGGATCTCTATAAATTTTCCCTGTATTTCTTTTCTTTTTGAATCAGGTTCTCACTCTGTTGCCTAGGCTGGAGTGCAGTGGCATGATCATGGCTCACTGCAGCCTCTACCTCCTGGGCTCAGGTGATCCTTTAACCTCAGCCTCCCAAGTAGCTGAGACTACAGGCATATGCTACCATGCCCGGCTAATTTTGTGTGTGTGTGTGTGTGTGTGTTTCTCATAGACACAAGGTCTCACTATGTTGTCCAGGCTGGTCTCATATTCCTAGGCTCAAGTGATTCTCCCACCTTGGCTTCCCAGAGTGCTGAGATTCCAGGTGTGAGCCACTGGGCCTGGCACTCTTACTTCTTTTTAACCACTTTTTTTTTTCTAAAGAAAGCAGGATTTACTGAGAGAACAGAAATGCTTCCACAGTGGGAGGGGACCCAAGGGAGTCCTCTGAACTTCTACCCTCAGGTTTATTCATTATTCAGTAAATATTCCTGGTGCACCTCCATGGGCCTTGATTCTTTACTGTCCTGGACACTGGGGCCAGGAATATGAGTGGTCTTGGGAAGCTGACGTTCTGTGGACGTGAGCAATCTGTCTTCCTTCTTCCAAGTCTGGACATCTTCTGTGAGGCCCTGGTGACCCCCCTGACTGGAGATCTTCAGCTTATTTTTGCTTTCTTCTTTCCTTTATTTTCTCCTACTCATTAGGGAGCATCTCCACTATTATTTTTTCTTCCCATGTCATTCTCAGGAAGAGCCAGTCCTCAAAAATATCAGTGTTGATGTCCTCCACCCTGGTTGTCATCAGAGTGGTTATCCATATCCATGCAGGGCTTCAGTTCTTGAGTTCAGGGGAAAGGCCAGAAAAAAGTGGAATTGCCTTTTGAAGGGTGGGCCCCTTGTAGTTCGCTCGGAATTTGTTGCTCTGGATCAAGCAGGCAACCAAAATTTTTATCTGGAAGTTTTGAGAAAGCTGTGTCACGATTTACAGAAGAGACGTCCTGAGTTGTGGCAAACAGGTGACTGATTCTTCTACCCTGACACCGTACCTGCCCACGCTACACTGAGTGTTCAGCAATTTTTGGCCAAAAACGGCATGACCCATGTGCCCCATCCTTCCTGTTCATCCCATCTTACCTTGAACAACTTTTTTGTTTCCCCGGGTAAAAGAAGTCCTCAAGGGGAAACGTTTTGCTGAACTGGAAGAAGTAAAACAAAAAACGGCAGAAGCACTATAAAGGCATCAACATCGACAAGTTGAAAAATGAGCAGTGGAAAAAGCGTCTCAGCAGGTGAATTGCATCAAACAGAGAGTACTCTGAAGGTGACTGAAGTCTAAACACGTAAGAATAAGTACACATTTTTGGGGGGTTTTTTTGAGTCGGAGTCTCACTCTGCAACCCATGCTGGAGGGCAGTGGCATGCTCACAGCCACCGCAGCCTCGACTTGCTGGACTCGGGTGATCCTTCCACCAAGTAGCTGGAACTATGGGAACGCGCCACCATGCCTGGCTAATTTTTTGGTTTATTGTAGAGGTGAGGTCTCACCAAGTTGCCCAGGCTGATCTCCACCCCATGGGCCCAGGCAATTCTCTCACCCTGGCCTTCTAAAGTGTTGGGATTATGGGCGTGGACCACTGTGCCCAGCCCACAATTTTTAATAAAAATTCTGGGGGCTTTTTGTGTCCCCTCTTGCATGTTTATCTTTAACCTTGACCTGGTTAGAGATAACAGCAACAGGAATTAAAAGGAGTGGGCCACACTTGCAGCCTGGCAGGTGTACCTTCAGAGGACAAAAGGATTCTTTATGGTTTTATCCTGGTCGGAAGAGTCAGCATGCTCTTTCGTCCTGTGCTCTCTGAAGGGCTAAATTCAGAGAACTATTTTTATTTTCATTTATTTATTTTTTTTTTTGAGTTGGAGTCTCACTCTGTCGCCCAGGCTGGAGTGCATTGGCACGCTCCCGGCCACCACAGCCTCGACCTGCTGGGCTCAGGCGATCCTTCCACCTCAGCTTTCCAGGTAGCTGGAACTACAGGCGCGTGCTACCAGGCCCAGCTAATTTTTGATTTATTGTAGAGACAAGGTGTTACCAAGTTGCCCGGACAGATCTCGAACCTGCGGGCTCAGGCAGTCCACTCACCTCAGCCTCCCAAAGTGCTGGGATTACAGACAGCCACTGAGCCCAGCCTAAAATGTCTTTTAATAAGACATTTTACTTTTCACCTCTGTTGTTCTACTCTGATTTAAAGACTGCGGGAATTTCGGTAGAAACGCCAATAAATTACAGATGGCAGTGCATCTTTTGAAGGAATGTCCCCATTCTTTCAAAAAAGGGATTTCAAGAATTCCCAAACAAACGTCAAAGAATTTCTCACCCTCTGGCAAGTATCGCACCGCCTTGCCCATCCACTGGAATTTATTTTATGCCCTAAGTGGAACACCTACTCAAGTTTTCACTCATTGTCTTTGGGTTGGCATCTTCCTGAATCACAAAATCCCCCCCGATGCTGGGCAGATGATGAAGATGCCAAGTGTGACAGAGGTCCAAGAATCTCCAAATAGGGGTCTATCCTCTCGACTTTGGACGCATGAGGAGAAAGGTGAGGTGAGCATGGGTGTGTAGACACCACCAGCATTATCCTCGGTACAAAGGAGACTTGGGTTACAGAGACTGTACAAGGGAGGGGTGCTGGGAGTGGGCTGAGGTTTGGGGATTTAGTTTGTTTCTAAAGGGTATTCTCAAATCCTGCCCTGGGTAATTCCCGATGACCGTTTAATCAGCTCCCTTCAACCCTGCCCTGTCTAGGGCACTGTGCTCCAGACATGGCTCTCCTGGGCTCCCAGTAATAGCTCAATTGTGTGTAAGTGGCTGTGAAGAGGCTCTGTGTGCTGGATGAATGGGCCCCATCTCCATGGAAACCACCCTGACTGAGGGGCTGACCTTTGACCCACTTGTTGCCACCATACTGTTAACCACTGGTGCCTCTTGGGTGGAGAAAGAAAGCAAAGAAAGGCTGTCAGGGTTGTTTTCATTCTCCCTTCTTTTAGGCCTGGGTGTACATTAAGTAGAAATAACACACCGAGATGCGTCCACAGCACTTGGGTAGAGTCTAATTTAATTATGGATTCTGCTTGCCCCTGCCCTGTCTCCCCCAAGCCTTGCCCTCACACTACAAGACAGAACCCTCCCATGTGAACAGGGTTGGTCTGCCATCACCTTCTGCAGATGACTGGGACTGTGGTTCTTAAGGGACAGTGTGAAAACGGTCATGCCCTGTCCTGGGAACCGAAGCTCTAGCTTCAGCCCTGGGCTCCCTTGGGGTGTAACAATGAGCACACTTCCTCCTCTGTACCCTGGAGCCCAGAACCCTTGTGGAGCTCTGTTGAAAAGAGCTGGTCCCGGTGTTGTACTTGTGAGGCTGTTTGTTAACCAAGGCATTAGAATCCCAAGGGCAAGGGGTGAAACATGCACGTTTTGGGTGATGACATCAACAGAATGTATCACGACAATCTTGTAGGTCAGGCCAAGATGGCTTTAACAGCCCTGAAGTTAGCTCAGGGCCTGTCTGTGCCAGCTAGTGTTTCAGACCCCACAGCACTCTGTCCATACAAGCAGACTTCTCTGGACTCCATCTTTTGTTTTGAGCTGTCTCGGGTCACCATGGTTATCTTGGACTCCAGGAGATATCCCAGGCAGTAGCAGGTCTGCCTTTTCCAGGTTTTCTGCACAGGGTCCTCTGGCCGGGATCAGAGCAGAGAGCTTCTCTCTATGTGTGCAGCTGGAGATCTCTGGTTGGGATTGTGCAAGCCCACAGACGTGTCCCTAGCCCCAAAATGTAAGAATCAGTTTTCAAGAGAAAGGTGACAGGCAGATGCTGAGCTTGTTAGGCATCTGGCTGGGGCTGCCCCGTTAGATAAGTCAGGCAACCTCTTGAAAAGGAAAAGGACCCTTGCCGGAGCATCAGCTGTATGTATCTACCCCTCAGACAATGTGTCATGCTCTGGAGACTGTGTTGGGTAGGGAACAATATCAGAGGTTACCAGGGCCCCAGTCTGAGCTCCTTGGAGAAAGTCAGAATGCCAAGTAGCAATTTCACTTTTAGAGAGAAGTCTCAAAAGTCCCATGATTTTCTAGGAATTTCAGAGTGAAGGGGACGAGAAAGAGAGGAGGGACTACAGGGGTCGTTTGCAGTGACAGATTTTCAAATGCTTTCTCCCCTAAACCTGTCAGCCACCACGGGGGAGCAGGGCATCAGCTTATCCTATACAGTATTGCATTCTTCAGACCTCAAGTCACTGCCATGAGTTCTTTTCCTGGTCCTCTGATCCCAGATAACCCACGTTAGTCTGAGCTATAATGCTGGGATATCACCATCCCCATCATAGGCTGGGCAGAGGTCCTTTCTAGAACTGTCTGGTTTGATTGTCTCGCCTGCCCTGGAGTATGGTCTAGGGTGTGATCATTTGAGGTGCCTGTTAGGACTGGAAGGCCCACAGTACTTCCTGGGTTTTAGTTACAGTTCTAAGGCAGGTGTTAGAACTCCTGGACAGTTTGTCTAGCAACTTGTTGTGTTTTCTTTTTTTGGTTTCCACAACTTGACCACAGACTTGGCCAAGCCTTGCCTTATTGGATACTCTACTCTCAGAACCCCATTATAACTGTGGCCCCTGGCAGGAGCCCTGGTGACTCCTAGGTCTGCAGTATGGCTCCCTCTCAGTCTGTCCCTTGCTGTCTGGGGCAGCTGTTCCTCTCTGGGCTTCAGGAAAGCTACATGCAGCCCACACAGGTGTCCGCAGTTCAGTTCAACCTGCTTTTCTATCCCCAAAAGGTACCCATGTCAGCGTACCAACTATTGACAGCAAATTGGGTTGGGGGCAGCATTCCCACTGCCCTGAGCTGTCAGGAGCCGGAAATACACATATATTAATCCTGGGCTTGGGGAGGGGAGAAGCAGGCATCCCCTCTTTCTGCAGCTGTGTAAACAGTCCAGAGAGGTGGGGGGAGGGGGTGCAAAGCTCAGGATAATGGGGAAGGGGGGAGGGGTGATGGGAAGAAGGGAGGGGCCCTGGGGGCCTGCCCAATCAGGCGGGTGGGGGAGGGGCAGGTAAGAACAAGAGGCCTCTAAAGGGCTCCCAGGCCTTTCACATGTGGAGGACACACTTCTGCAAAACCAGGAGGGAAGCCGTGTGTGAGCAGTCTGGGAGGAAAGCCACATGCTGCAGGCAGGCCAGGGCAGGTGGTGGCATTCCAGGTGCGAGATGCTTCCGCCCTGGGCTGGCGGGGTCAGGGAGAGGAAAGGCTCTCCTTGCCTGGATCCGTGGAAAGCAGCAAATGCTTATTAAATCCCTGCTGTATACCCAGAACAGTTCTGGGCCAGTGGGAGAGGGGGGCAGAGATTCATTAGTGTAAGACACGGGCCCTATTCAGAATCCATGCGCCCGCCAGGAAGAAAGCCAGCACACAGACCAGTGGTCCTGGGCCCTTTGTATCCTGGGAAGGGTTTTGGGGGGGCGGGGGGGTACCAAGTCCAGGCAGTGTTGGCATTTTTAGCAGACACCTGAGAAGCTTTAGTGGGGTGGGAAGCTTGTTTTCCAGGTATGGGAGGAGGGGCACGGGAGAAACACAGACACCAAGGCTTTGATGGTCTCTGAAATGAAGATATGCTGGCCACTCCTAAGTTAGGGATCACACGTGGTGCGTCACCAAGCATATTGGACACGTAGCACCATGGGCATCCTGCACTGTGGGGGCCACGCATTCATTCTTGGCTCAGCACTTATGCGTGAACTGCCTTCTGCCTCTAGTCTCTGTCCTCATGTATATCACATCGGACTGGGGGAAGACAGTGAACAAATGACACAATCCTGTACAGTCGTGATACGCTGCACAGAGAACTGAAACAGGACGGTGTGGTGGTATTTGAGAGGCCACTTTAGGTTGAATAGACAGCAGAATCTACTGGAGCGTTTTAAACAGGGTCAGAGGGTGTGACTTCCTCTGATGGAAAGTTTAACATCATTCTGACTACTGTCTAGAAAAGACATGGAAGGATGGGCCGAGAGTTGGGTCCCTGGTGGAGGTCCCCCTGTTTTGGAGGTGTATACCCACTCACCTTGCTGGACCAGCCGCCAGGCTGAGGCTACCCTGCAGATCCTGTCTAGGCCCCTTCCCTGCCATGGCCACAGACTGTGGGCACCATCCTTCCCCCATCCCCGGGCACCTTGTGGACCATTTCTCCTCTGTGTGCCAAGTTCTTCTTGACTTCTTACGCCCCAGGAAACACTGCGCCCCCCAAACGCCATAGGAGCGGTGGACTTGACTCAGGTGTGTCCCTGGCCCACTGACGACTTTGTGCCAGTCCCTCTATGGTGGCACTGTCCAGTAAAAATGCAACACGTGCTGCAGCAGGAATTTTAAATTGTCTGGTCGCCGACTTAAAACAATAAAAAGGCAACAAGCAAATGAATTTTAATAATATATCTCATGAAGCCCAGTTCGTCCACGATATTATCATTTTGACATGGAATCAGTCTCAAAAATTATTTCTGAGCCTTTTCACGCTCTTTGTCATACTGTTTTCCACATGCGTTGTCTGCCAATGGCGTATCGTGCCAAGTGAAAGAAGTAGCTGCCACATTGCACATAGCAGCCCTGGGAACCTCCCTTCACAGTGGCGATGCTTATGTCCCTGTGTCTTGCTGTCTCATGAGGCTGTCGTGAACACCAGTGAGGGAGGCCTGGGCACTGCTGGGGCGGGTGGGATTTAAGTTTCGACAAACCGTCGCCTATCGTCCCAGAGGGTGCGGACAACGAACCAGAGAAGCGTCCAACGGCCAGTTTGGGAACTTCCTCCTGACTCTGCCGCTTCCTGCATTAGAGGTGAAGGAGATAACGGAGACACACACCCAGGCGAAAAACCATCAGCTGCCTAAAATAGGGCTTACACTCACAGACTGAGTTAAGCAGGGACAGCGTTTCGTGCCTGTTAAAATTTGAAAAAATAATCTTGCAGCAATAAAAAGAGAGAAAAATGTGGTTTTTTTCCCCCCTGACCCAAGGTAACAGTAAAAGTATGTGATGCGTTTTGTTAAGTTGTATTTTAATGGAAATATTAAATCCGGCGCTTTTGTTATTGTTTTTAGGGAAAGGGAGAAAGGAAGGAAGCTGGAGGGTTTAAATCCGTGATGCTAGCTGTGGATTCTGCAAAGTCAGGAAATCAGAAAGTACACGTTCTCAGAGCAGTGACATTTAACTTGATTGGGAAGGGCACGCCCAAGGTCACCCTTTTAAAGGGTTTGTCTTCCTTTTCAACATTTTTACACAGCATGTCTTTGGGAGCTCAGCAATTTTTTGCTCTTTCTCAGTGTGGGAACAGAAATTGGAACGCGAGCATTTTCTTACTTCACTCTTGGAGTGCCGTCCTCAGTACCTTCTACACGGTGGTGCTCCTGAGAAGTTTGTTGATTGACTGACTGACCCTAGAGAACAAGAGTTGAGGGAACAACAGGGAGAAGATTTTTGCTCTTTGGCCCAGAGGACTGAATGCATTCTTTAAGCAGTCCTTGTCCATGAGATAATTCGGGCCCCAGGTATGTTTCTATTTTATTGTCTCCCTTAGAAACTTAAAAAAAAAAAAATTAAATACAGCCACTGTTTATTTTTAGTATTTTAGCTGAGTTCTCTCTTAGGGACTCTGTTTGTATTTCCTTAGAACCTGGATAGCTCCGTGGGTCCAGGAATAGTTTGTTTTTGTTTCTTGGTAAATATTTCTTTCAGGTTTCTCTTTGCTTGCTTGCTTTTTTTTTGGAAAGAAAATATTTTTGAATCACCAGAATCTAAAAATACCTGTAACTTTAAAGGACCATTCTTGAAGAAGCCAATAGAAACTTCTTTCACTTTCTGGATTGCTTAAGATCGAACAAAGCGTTTACCTGGAGCTCTGATATTTGCGATCTCATCATTCTTCCGTTAGTGCCATGAGGCTGGAAACCCATTGTTTGCTGGCATCCTTGCTGCCCCTGGGCTGCCAGGATAGAACCCATGTCCGACAAAGCCCCAGCCCGAGTAAAATGCCAACATCCGGGCCAGATCCACATTTTTCCATTTGCGAAGACAACACACTTAACAAATTCTCCCCCTCCTCCTTCTGTGGGGTGCCCCAAATCACAGGAGGTAGTCCTCCCCTGCCGAGTGGTTTGGTCAACTTAGCGTTTTCATTCAGATGTGACCCCAGCCACTAGGCCAGTGTGAAGGCCAGCACCATCTCTCTCAGTCTTGGACCCTGCATGCTGCAGCGTCCACTTTTGCTCAGAGCCCTAGCTGAGGTCCACACAGCCTTCCTCCGTGTTCTTGAATGGGCTGTGTGAACAGTGTATAGACGGCAAGTGTCCCCGGGCTCCTTCTTCCCAAGATGGTTTTCCGTCCTGCTGCCCTGCCTTGTCCCCTTCCACGCAGGCTGTCTTGCTCCCCCCCCATATCTTCTCTTACAGATCTCTAGTTCCTTTCTCCTTCACGAAATCTTCCCCGTGCCTCTGTCTCCCTCTCCTTTGCCTCCCTAGTGAAGCAGATATCTTACCTAAGACTTCCCTAATTTGCTATATTGTTTTAAAAGCTCTCAAATGCGTCGGCCTAGGCAACATAGTGAGATTCTGTCTCTACAAGAAACAAAAATTAGCTGAAGCCAGAGGCGGTGGCTCATGCCTGTAATCCCAACACTTTGAGAGGCCACGGAGGGAGAATCACTTGAGCCCAGGAGTTCGAGACCAGCTGGGCAACATAGCAAGACTTCATCTCTACAAAAAATATAAAAATTAGCTGGCCATGGTGGCATGTGGCCATAGTTCCGGCTACTCGGGAGGCTGAGGTGGGAGGATTGCTTGAGCCCAGGAGTTTGAGGCTGCAGTGGGCCATGGTCGTGCCACTGCACTCCAGCCTGGTTAATTGATCCCCACTTAGATTACAAACCTCTCATGGGGTCCCCCCACAAGCCTCATAGACTCAGTGCACCAAAGTCCAGCATACAGTAGCCAACAATAAGTCATTGTCAAGTTGGCTTCCAGTTGAACCTCATACACGTTGGTTAACACATGCGAGACTGGTATGCACTCAGCTCAGTTATTCTCTGTTATTCTGATGTATTTTTGCAGTTTATTAATAACCGGTGGCATGAGGTTTTTGAAAGAAATGGCTCTATCAGGTGTTACAGCTTGAGGGACCCC
>CAUYQG010231325.1:0-10388 GCA_963574415.1 Tarsius wallacei | reverse complement strand
AGATTTGAATAATGTTCTGAGAAGGAATGTCCTAGAAGATAGGTTGTAGTTTTCATAGCTCCTCAAAAAGTTTATGATTCTAATCAATTTAAAAGCTACATTACAAGGAGAGCCTGTTCAGCAAATGATGCTGGGAAAATTGGTTGATCACATGCAGAAGATTGAAACAGGATCCCTACCTATCACCGTACACAAAAATTAACTCTAAATGGATCAAAGACTTAAAAGCAAAACCTCAAACTATAAGAATCTTAGAAAATGCAGGAGACATCTTTATGGAAGTTGGAACTGGCAACCAATTCCTGATCATAACCCCAAGTGCCCATGCCATTAGAGATGAGATAGACAAGTGGGACCTCATCAAACTGACGAGCTTCTGTAAAGCAAAAGAAACCATCAAGAGAGCAGGGAGATAGCCTATAGAATGGAAAAAAATATTTGCCAACTGTATATCTTACAAAGGCCTAACATCTAGGATCTACAAGGAATGCAAATGCACCAAAAGGGAAGAAACAAACAGCCCCATTAAAAAGTGGGCAAAAGACATGAATAGACACTTCTCAAAAGAAGATATTTGGGCAGCCAACAGACACATGAAAAAGTGCTCAGCCGCACTAATCATCAGAGAAATCCAAATCAAAACCACATTGAGATACCACCTAACCCCAATAAGAATGGCCATCATTAATCAAACAAACAACAACAGATGCTGACGAAGATGCAGAGAAAAAGGAATGCTTCTACACTGCTGGTGGGAATGAAAACTACCACAACATCTTTGGAAGACAGTGTGGTGATTTCTGAAAGAAGTAGAAATTGGCCTTCCATATGACCCAGCAATCCCCCATTGGGAATATACCCAGAGGAACTCAAATCATTCTACAATAAAGATAACCTGCACATGTATGTTTGTTGCAGTCTAGTCACAATAACAAAAACATGGAATCAACCATACTGCCCATCGAAGCTTGACTGGATTAAAGAAAAAGTGGTACATATAGAATGGAATATTATGCAGCCATAAAGAAGGGCAAATATATGGACTTCGCAGCAACTTGGATGAATTTAGAGTCGATCATATTCAGTGATCTATCACAGAAACAAAGAACAGAGTGCCATATGTTCTCACTCATAAGTGGACCTTGAACAATGATAATACTACAAGAAAGGGATTGGCAGGGGTGGGAGGGTGGGATTGGCAGTTGAGGGAAACTGTCAGGGGAGGGAAGGGCATACTTCACCAACAAGGGTACCTGCATAATGAGCATTTGCATGCCTAACCCTGACTTGTGCCCCACATCTTTAAAATAAAAATAAAATAAAATAAAAAGTTTCAGAAGAAAAAAAACAACAACCCCATTATAGATAATTTTTATATGTAAATGCAGAAAGTTAATGAAAATGAAGGACCAGTGAAAGCTCATAACTTACTGGACTGTTGGAGTTATAAATTTTAAAGATATATCTATTTTTTATAAAAATAATTTTTGATCTTTAGTCTCAAAGAATGCCATGATGTACATAGAGTCCCTATGTCATAATTAAATTTGGGAAATTACACATAAATATTATTTGATTTGTATCTCCATCCAGTCCCTAAAAACTGCCTTCTTAAGTTGGTGGCTTTATCTCTAATCAAGCAACAATATTACATCTTATCTGAGCCAATTTGCCTGCTGAGATGTAGAAGCTCCCTGCATGATTCATTCTGCATAAAATAATTTGGTTTTTTGCTCGCTGTAGATAATTGGTTCTTGGCACCAGAACTTAAACTATTTGGAGTCCAAGTCTGTTAGAATGACTTTGAGAGTTAGCTTAAACAAACAGACTCGAAGTCAAGGCTGTGTTTTCTTAATGCTCTTGGCTGTACCTGTTAAAATTAAATTGTAAGATTCCTGCAAGGATTTATGGTAGAAGTGGAAATGAGACACTCCACATTTTAATCCAATGATGCATTTTATTCTGTTTGCCCAGGAAGAAGGGAGAAAACTGAGGGCTGAGGAGGAGTCTTTCTTCTTTGAGGAAGCATCAAAAAGCTGTGAGACTTCCTGTGGACTAGTGACACTTGATGTAATTTGAGGGTGCACAATCCTCCATACTACACTTTAAACATGAAGTTGTCAGAGACCTTGTAAAAATTAGGACTTTTTATTTGAGGGATAACATATAAAGCAGCTATCCTATAACACTGTAGCATATTTCATTGACCAAAGTAATCTACTAAAGAGCTCTAGCAAGCTCTGGGAAAATAAAAAATTGGAAAGTGGCTTTATGTCCTTGGAGGACAGAAGGAAAAATGAAAATATTTTCAACTGAGAAATGAGCTTAAAAATAACTAATATTTATTAAATACATAACATAGGGTAGGCACTGTTCTAAATCATGAGAACTAGCTAAATTAATACATATAAATCACTTATGCCAGTGTCTGGTATATTAAGTACTTGATTATCAATTATTATTATTAAATTATCATTTTTATTATTAAGAAAAGTCTGGGTAGCTCTTACTGCCTTGTTGTGAGTCCTGGACCTAAAGAACAACACTCCTGGATTCTCTAGATTTATGGTAAAGTTTCTCATGCTCAGATTCAGGTACCATTAAGTCCAATGGAGCATTTTAAAATTAAACGTATGATTTATTGAGATTTAACATATTTAATAATGGTGAATTACTTGGATTAATTCATCTTTTAAAAAGAATTGTATGCTAGTTCACATAACAAACAAACAAACATCAACAGTTTAAAGAGCTCATTAGTTTGAGAGTTTAAAAGACAAAGAACTCCCAGGCTAATTAATATTTGGATGAAGGCCTGTAACTGGAGAATGAGTAGAATATTGGAGCACCAAAGATGCACATGCCTTGAGTTCATTTGCTGATGCAGCAGATGTGTGATCTGGCTCCTGAGCTGCACAGAGTGAGGAGCAGAAGTCAAGACCCAGAACTCACCCAAGGCGGAGGTACTGGAACCCTCCCAGGGCAAGGGATAACCAAATCTAAATCAGCCCACACGCATGCACTCCCAAACCCAGAGGACTGCAGATGAAGCTGTATTGGGACCGAGATCAGCAGAAGAAGAAGGAAAAAAGAAAAGAAGGTTCTTGAGAAGTTACATGACTTCAGGCCTCTGCCCTCTTGTGAGTTGTATAAAATAGTAATAATAATATGTAATGAGATTAAAAGATGACAACAAAAACATGATAGATTAAGAATATCAGGTATAAATAGTGTGTAAGTTGAGGGGAAGGCAAAAATATTTAAATGTCATATACTTGTATTGTCTCAGAGGAGGATAAACGCCTAGATTAACTTTATTTTTTTATTTTTGAGTTGGAGTCTCACTCTGTCACCCAGACTGGAGTGCAGTGGCCGCTCCTGGCCACCGCAGCCTCGAACTGCTGGGCTCCAGCAATCCTTCCGCCTCAGCCTTCCAAGTAGCTGGAACCATAGGCACACACTACCATGCCCGGCTTATTTTTTTATTTATTGTAGAGATGAGGTCTCGCCAAGTTGCCCAGGTGGGTCTCGAACCTGCGGGCTCAGGCAATCCACTCACCTCAGCCTCCCAAAGCTCGGGATTACAGGCTGAGCCACCGAGCCTGGCTTAGATTAACTTTAGATTTGAATTAATTAAGTAAGCATATTGTCATTTCTAAGTTAACCACTCAAATATTAGAAACAGAATTAAACTTCCAAACTTGAGGAAGTAAAAATCGAATAATAAAACATACATGGTCAATCCAAAGAAGGCATGAAAGAACAGTTAAAGAAACACTGAACAGATAGAACAAGAAAAATTGTAAAATAGAACGACAAAATAAATGAATTTGTAACTAATTACATGCAAACAGGTTGTTGAGTTAAAAGAATATTATTATCAGGCAGTATTTGACCAGAATAGCATAACAAAATCTAACGATATACTGTTAATGAAAGACAAATTTAAACACATATACATTCAGAAACATTAAATGTGAAAATATAGAAAAAGATGAATAACATAAACACTAGAAAGAACTGGTGAAGATAAACTTTGCATTAAAGAACATTCCTACTGATGAAGAGTTTTACTTTATAAGAGTAAAATATTCCATTTATCATGAAGATATGAAAATTTAAATTTATAAGTACCAAATAACATACCCTCAGTATATACAAAGAAAAAACGTGACAGAACTAAAAGCAAGAAGTAGATAAATCTACAGTCACAATAAATAATTAAAGTATACATCTGTGAGTATATTATAGCATAGGCAGGCAAAAGACGACAAAGTTGTAAAAGATTTGAACAGAATTATTAATATACTGACTTTATGAACATATGTGAAACATTGCACACATCAACTTCGTTGTGGTTAGAGACTTTCCACACAGCTGGAGCCTACCACTCTTTTTAGCACCCTGGCTAGGGACATGTTCTGACAATCAATTTTCTGTATTGTAGGTATATATAGTTTGCATAGAATCACAGAACACATAGAAAAGAATATTATCTGCTTACTTGTTCTGTCCTTTCATAAGAGCTGAGGAGAGCAATATCTCACAGCACTTTTAACTCATTCGGGGGCTACCTGTGTGCACAACACAGTTGGGAAGCTACGACATAGAAGATTCTTGGGGGCTTTACATGTGGGGGAGTTCAAGACTTTATGCCAGGGTGTGGTCACAGGTTACCAAAAATCCATACCCTGTGTTTCATTCAGAAAACCCTGCAATAAGTTTCTGGGCTATAATCCTTCTTTGTAGCTCTCTTTTTGTGGTAACTAGACTCTGAGATGGCCTCCAGTGATGCCACCTCCTCAAGTTCACTCCTCTATATAATCTTCTCTCACAATGACCAAGGCTGACTTGTGTCACTAGTAAGAGATTGCAGTTATGACAAAATGTGACTTCTGAGGCATTGCACCTTCCACCTTGCTCTCTTTTGGATCACTCACCTAGGGAAGCCAGCCACCGTGTTATGAGGACATTTCAGCAGCCCTCTGGAAATGTCCACATGGTGAAGATCCAAGTCCTTCCAGCAGCAACCAGCACCAGCTAACTAACTTACCAGCCATGTGGGTGAGTCATCTTGGAAGCAGATCCCCAATTCCTGTCCAGCCTTTAGATGACTACAGCCCCAGCTGACATCTTGGTTGTGAGGTCATGGGAAACCCTGAGCCAGAACCACCCAGCTAAGACACTCCCAACATCCTTATTCCCTGTTGTTTTAAGCTTCTAAATGTTGAGGTAATGAAACTGTGCCCCAAAGGGCTAAAGACACCAATGACTGACAGAAATTCTTGAGCCTGAAGGATGACAGATAAGAAGATAAGACACTTGCTACAATGGTGACACTCCCTCCACCTGAAAGATGGCAAAACAGGCTGAAATAAGTTGGAACCAATATGGCCAACCTAGAGTTTGTATAGAACAAGTTTGTTGACATCACCATCTGAATTTCCACAGCATATTTCATACTAACTGTCCCTGAATTTGCACATGTGATCCATGAGGTAGCATGAAAAGATAACTGTGCATGCTAGAGGACTTTCCAGATCCTCTATTTCCTTCCACCAATTCCAGATTCCACTTCCTAAATCATTTTCTGCCCGAAAGCCAGCATGGGAGACAGATTTGAACTTGACTCCCGACTCTTTGTTAGTCAACTTGCAATAAAAAGCTTTTCTTCTTCTCAAAAAGCCAGTGGCAAGGTATTAGCTTCTAGCACATTGGACAGCAAGTTCCTTTTTTTCAGTCACAATAATTTGTTATACAGCAATAGAGAACTAATGTGACACACCTTTAGTAAAAATATGACACCTTTCTAGCTACTCACCCACATTTCAAGTGCTAAATTCCATATGGATTCAAAACTATGCAACAAAGTCTGGGAGTTACATGGCCTATAGGCAGGAAAACAATGTTCCAGAAGCATTTGTGGAGATTGTGGCAAGTGGAGCCTTGGAGTGGAGGGTGGGCTGATGCCCCTCCAGTCCTGTCAATGAACTCTCCACGCAAAACCTGGCATTTTCTTTTCTGAGCAATATGTTTCCCAGGTGAAGTGATTGCTACGGTAACTACCCAAGCATCTGTGTTGTCATAGCAACAGGCATGTTTGGTTACTAAGTTTGAAATAAGAATGTCCAGCTATGTCTGAGATAGGTGGCGGGGAGGGCTGGAAAAACCTTACAGAGGCTTCTGCGTGGGTGAGAAGAGCATAGATATCTAAAGATGAGTTCAAGCTATGATTTAAGGGGCTCTGGGAGGACAAAGCAGAAGGCCTGAACCATTGTCCAGTTCATGGGGAGAAGGTGATCCCAGAAGCGGGAGATTCAATAAAGATCCAGAGCCAGGATGACACAGGAGCAGAGTAAGGAGCCAAGAACAAGGGCAGATGAAAAATGCAGAGAACTGAGATGCTTTCATTGAACTGGGGCTGGGCCTGAGACTCATTTATACTGGTTGTTAGCAGAGGCTCTCAAATGCCCGGGGAGGCCTGGACTACTTCCAATTTTCCAGGTTCCCAATAAGTTACAAAAAATAAGAAAAGCCCAAACAAGTTTATGAAAATCATGGGTACCTGCATGATGAACATTTGTATACCTAACCCTGAATTGTACTCCACATCTTTAAAATAAAAATAAAGAAAATCATGATGTATTTAAATGTTTGTATTTCACAAACTAATGTTTTGACAAAAATTAAACGGAATGTATGGAATATTTGTAAGATTATTATGGATTGTATTTAAAAATAATGGCCAAAGTTTAAACCTAAATTCCCTAGTGACTGTAAAACTGGGTCAGATGACTCCCCTTCCTCACCCTACCAAGTAAGTCTTGATTTCCAGCTGTGTAATGTTGGGCTGGGCTGACCTAATTTAAAGGCAAGAGATTGAAGCACATAAAAGCATGAGTCTGGGGGAAGAAGGCATTGAGAGGGATGCATGGAGGATAGAAGGCAATGAAATAAATGCTATTCTCAGTGCTCCTGGACAACTTAGGCCCAGACCACTTAGGAAAAAGCAGATGAAACCTCCAGGGTCCTATTTCACCCCAGTCTGACTTCATACTGTGTTACTTTAGAAAGGTAACTCAATTTTGTTCTGCAGCTATTGCCTTTCTTGTTGGAAAATGGGACATGTTTTAATCCTTAGACCCTGGGAGAGATTTCATCTGCTTTTTCCTAAGTGATACAAGCCTGAGTTACCCAGGAGCACTGGGAATAGGATTTGTTTTATTGCCTTCACTCCTCTATGCATCCTTCTCAATGCCTTCTTCTTCCAAGCTCATACTTTTATGTATATAAAGAAATCTACAGACAAAAGTCAGTACAATAGTCACGTGGGTGAGATGAACCCTTTCAAATGGTGTTCACTACCTTGGCAGCTCAAAACTGTTGAAGTTTTTAGAGCTTGCTTTAGCTGAGTACAGTGAAAATCATCTCTGCTCTGTAAAGAATGGTTGCTGTTACATTTCAAAATCAATAGGAAACATTTTAATTGTTTAATTGAAATAGTATTTTTCTTAGTTCACCTAAGAGATAATAAGATCTCTGCAGTGTAGGTAAAGTACTGGATGTTTCTGAAGGAATCAAATGAATACGTCTCCCTACGGACCCAGAACCCACTGTTGTGAACATGCAGGCATTTGCCATTTCAGGAAGGACCTGCCGGCCTTGGCAGTGAGTGCTAACTCACTGATTCTCAGGAGAAATGCTACCGTGTTCTCTACAGTCTTTTAAAAAAGGCCATCAATGGCCCAGTGATAATAATCACGAACTTTTGAAATATGCAATGCAATAAAAATGTCATATTAATAATATAATGTTGAACTCTTGACCAATAATCAGTGAATCCCTCCATTTTCTCCAAGAAGCTTTTGCAAGGCTATTTTTGAGTTGATGTGATCTGGGCAATAAACTATTTATATCACAAGTCCCTTATGCACATTCTATTTGATGACATTATCTATATAGTTTATTCAGAATGCTTTAGTAAACTCACATATGCACATCTCTTACGATAGTTGTTTTTGGCTGTGTTAGTGGTTTTAACTATCAAGACCCCTTTTTGCTCAACACAGAAGAGTCAATATCCTAAAATCGGTGGTTGGAAATCTTCCCGAAGCAGTCTCCACACCCCCAGCTCCACCCCATGTGGTTTCCTGGGCCACCGTTTGTTCTGGTGACAGTGATTTTGGGGAGGCTTCTTTTTTATAATTGGCCCATGCCTAGTTCAAATTGAATTTTACCCGTGTTTGTAGCATGCAGTCATTATACCTTAAATCTACATCATGCCTTAGGTTTGACAAACCAGAAACTACTCATCACCTTTCCTGACCATAGTACTTCTTAGCTTACCTAATCTTTCATAATGCAATTTCTGGCAAAAATTTAAAAAATAATTTAGTCTTAAATTATTTTTAAACTTTTATAGCTGAATACACATATATAAATATTCTTCTTGCAATGCATTTAGTTGAATGACAACTAATCTTTGTGTCTGAAGGCTTAATGTAATTAGACATCTCATTTAATTCTAAATTCTGTATGAGCCTAAGAGCTCACTGAAGTCCATAGTTAGTTAATATCAGGGCTGCTGCTAGTGAGCTCACAGAAATGCAAAGTTGTTCTGTTTGAAAAGTGTGATGACTCTTCTACAGACATATGGTTTTCCACGAAGTGATAACATCCAACTGAACCTG
Source organism: Tarsius wallacei (assembly GCA_963574415.1). NCBI lineage: Eukaryota > Metazoa > Chordata > Mammalia > Primates > Tarsiidae > Tarsius > Tarsius wallacei. Next base: position 1,698 of record CAUYQG010231325.1, on the reverse strand, counting down.
TATAAGGCAGCGGATCTCTTTCTTTAAGTCTCAGACAACTTTCTAGGCATTATCTATCTATAAGAGAGGGAAAGGATGTTTGTGAAGGGTTCTTAGTTCATAGAGTTGTTCCAAGGAGTAAAGGGGGTGATGTTTGTTGGGCACTTGCACAGTGCCCAACAGGGAGCAAGCACTAGAACCACAACAGTCATCACAATTATTTTATCCAAAATAAGGATAAGATTAAGCTAAAATCTTGGAATTTCCAAAAATGTATGTGTGCCTGTCCTATGGAGCCACACATGGTTAGTCTAATCTTTCTTCTATCTGTTGCATCTTTCGATATGGCCCAATACTCCACATTGTGTCCAGTGAGGGGACATTTTGCCATCCTCTGTGGAATATTAGATAATTACCAAGGTATGTAATGTTGCTAAATTTTTTTCCAGCGGTGTGTCCCAAGCACCTACAAGAGGAACAACATAGGCACTCAATTAATATTAGTTAATATCATTTGAATAAACAAATGAATGAAGATTTAGGGTAAAGTCTATAAATTTGGGAAATTTGCCAAGAAGCTGATAGATGCCAGCAATGAAAAAAGGTAATAGGTCAAGAAGGAAAAAGCCTTAAATCTGAGGTTCTCACTGTATAGATCCTGGAGTATTTGGGACTTGGGAGACTAGCAGGAACCTCTTAAGAGGGGGAACAGTAAGCTCAGGAGAAAGAGATGTATGTTAAGCCCTAACAATGGAAGAAGAATGCCACATGAAAGATAAATATGTGGGAGAGGTTGTTTACCTTGAACTTTGAGTTCTAAAACCATGGAGCAGTGGTACCCTGGCATTTTTAACATCTCTCAAGTGACTCTGAGGTACAGCCAAGGTTGGGAACCAATGCCATTAAAGGATGAGTGTGGGCCGGGTATGGTGACTCACATCTGTAATCCCAGCATGTTGGGAGACCAAGACGGGAGGATTACTTGAGGTCAGGAGTTCAGGACCAGTCTGGGTAACATAGCAAGATCCCCATCACTACAAAAAAATTTTAAAAATTGGAAGTTAACCAGGTATTGTGGCACATGCCTGTAGTCCTAGCTACTTGGGAGGCTGAAATAGGAGGACGGTTTGAACTCAGTAGTTCAAGACTGCAGTAAGCTATGATTGTGCCACTGTGCTCCAGCCAGGCAACAGAGCGAGACTCTATCTCTAAGAAAATAAATACCTAGGTACATAAATAAAGAGTGAGTGTAAGGAACTCCAGATCTAACCATGGCCACCATACCACATTGAGGAAGACTCCTAGGGTCTTATGGCAATTGTCATGCAATCAGATGCAACAAAATAAAACATAACAATAACAACCACCACTACTACAACCATGAAAACCTACCCAATTAACAAAGACAACAACACACAAAGCCCACCAGACATATGCTCACACATGTATCTAATCTTTGTTTCAATGAAATCTAGGGCTGAGGCACAAACCTGCACACTTACTTGGGGTTTCCTTGAAGATATCATACGGTATGACCAATCCTACCCCTAGGCTAGATCAGAGTTGGGTCCCTTTCTATGTGCTTCCATAACTCTTTTGGTTTTTTTTTGAGTTGGAGTCTCACTTTGTCGCCCAGACTGGAGTGCAGTGGCCGCTCCCGGCCACCGCAGCCTCGACCTGCTGGGCTCCGGCGATCCTTCCGCCTCAGCCTTCCAAGTA
>CAUYQG010231324.1:0-41286 GCA_963574415.1 Tarsius wallacei | reverse complement strand
CCCCGGGGGTGGTGGGGGGGGGGGCGTGTCCCGCACCAGCCCCCCTCCTGTTGTGATGCGCACCAAACACAAAAAAAAAAAAAAAAAAAAAAAAAAAAAAAAAAAAAAAAAAAAAAAAAAAAAAAAAAAGTTCAACAGTTTAGATGAAATCAAATTCCTTGAAAGACAAAGACTAATAAAGCTTACTAAAGAAGAAACAGATAACTGGAATAGTCCTATATCTATTAAATACACTGAATTGGTATTAACCTTCCATTAAAGAAAACTCCAGGCCCAGAGGCTACACAGAAAATTCTATCAAACATTTAAGGAAGAAATAATACCAATTTTACACAAACTCTTACAGAAAGGGGGGCAGGAAGAAACAACTCTATAGGAAAATAAATCAGGTCAATGATTGCCAAGGGCTAGGACTGGCAGTAAGGATAGACTACAAGGAGGCAGGAGAAAATTTGGGGGACAGTGACAAAAATGTTCTGGATCTTGACTATGGTAGTGCTTGCACAACTGTATACATTTATGAAAACTCACTGCACACTCAAAAGAGAGAATTTTCTATATATAAATCACATTTCAATAAACTTGATACACCAAAAAAACCAGACAAAACTTATTATGACAGAAATTAGAATCACAGTTACCCTTGCTGGAAGGTACTGCCTGGAAAGAGCACAAAAGTGCCTCACAGGGTGCTAGAAACACTCCATTTCTTGATCAGGCTGGCAGTTACATGGGTGAACACAGCTGTAAAATTTTATCAAGCTGTAACCTCAAGACATCTTTCACTGTATGTGAGCTAAACCCCCAACTCAAAAAAAAAAGAGTATGAATACAAGATTTTTAGCCTAAGCCAATGGTTGACAAACAGCAACCCACAGGCCCTATTTCTATAATCAAGTTTTACTGGAACACTGCCATGCCCGGTCATGTACATGTCGTCTATGGGCTGCTTTTGTGCTACAGGGCAGACCTGGGTAGTTGCAACAGAGATCATAAGGTCTAAGAATGCTAAAATATTTATAGTCTGGCTCTTTCAAGGAAAAGTCTGCTGACTCCTGGTCTGAGCAAGTGGAAGAAAGGGGTTGCCACCAATCAAAATGACAAAGGCTGAGGGAAGAGGTGGATGGATTCAGAATGTGGTCTAGCAATGCTAATTTTGAGAAGTCACCTCTTTGGAAACATGGTATGGGCAACTGAGCACAGAAACTGGATCTCAAGGGAGAGGCTCAGACTGCAAGATATGCCATGGGAGCTAGACGCCCAGCAGGGCCACATCATTATAGACACAGGACGTGTGTTCACTGCAGTCTCAGCTCAGGGACCCAGCATCTGGCACCAGAGTAGAAAGAGTTCTGTAACAGTGAGGAATGAGTGGGAGGGAGACGGGAAGAAGGAGAGTGGGAGAGACTGGGACACAGAGGACAGCCAGTAATGACAGCCCACCAGTGTCCAGCCCTGCAGTATGTGGCCCCAACGATATCAGCCACCATGTGGGCCTCCTCTTGGAGGGCTAACCCACTGGAGACAGGGTGTTGCTAAAGGCTGCCTTTGGAAGAAGGGGAAAGAAGAACAATGGGACCCTGGGGACAGGCAGAAGGCTGCAGAGAGGAAAAAGGGTGCTTCTCTGACTCTCCCTACCGCTCATGTGAGCAGCAGGGGAGGAAGGGGCTGCTCTGAGGGGCAAGCACTGCTACCTGCTGCCTGAGTCACCTCAGTCACTCTCCTTAACCTCCGTGCCTCAACCACCTCCTCGGCAACGTGGTCTTAGCAGTAGAGCCTGCCTCAACAGTGCTGGAGGGAGAGCTGAGCTCACATACATAAAAGAACCTAGAACATTCCCTACCATGCAACAAATGCTTACGACCTCTGCCCCTGCCCCATTGCTGCCTCTCCCAACAGATTCCCCACGGGCCTCCTCTGTGGGCCTTTCCTGGCCAAGCCCTTCCCCTTGCTTCATCTTGCCTTTCTCTCTTCCTCAGCTCCTTCATCCTGCCCCCAACATTTCCTAGGTCTGCTGAGACCCCTGAAGAGGACTGCCTCTTAGACTGCATCTGTCTCCCTCGGCCTCCATCTTTGGATGTCATGAGGAGACAGGGAGAGAAGGCCTCCCAGAACGAGGCAGCAGGCATGTGAGCCCAGCCTGGAACTAGGCACAATTCCCTTGGGAAGAAAACCATCTGGTCTTTGAAGGTGCCGCAGGGCACAGACATGGGCCAGAGCCATGGGAGCGGGCTCAGGCCTGGCCCCACTGCCACCTTCAAAGGACAGCTGGGGTGGTCTTAGAGGCCCAGCCCATCCTCACACACACTAGCGGCTGGAAGGGGGAAAGCTGAGAAAACACTCACTGGCAAGGGAGGTAGCAGGATGACCCTGAAATCCCCCCAGTACCTCACCCACCCTCAACTGGCCCAAGAAACCAGGACACAGGTATTGAAGACAACTTTAAGAGGGGCTCACTGCCATTCTCCAGGAAGGAAGCCCCAGCAGGCCTACCAGCTCCTGCCAGGTGCCCTAGGCCATGGCAGGAGGCCCCTGCCCTCCCACTCCCCTACCACAGGCCATGGTAAGCACCTGGGTCAACAAGAATAAGGGACCCTGAGAACAGGAGCCAGGGTGCAGCTGCCCTCCTGATTCTGACACAGCATCAGGAGGCCCTAAGACCACCACATCAGGACTCCCCACTGCCAGGACTCCTCCTACTGACTACACCAGAATCTGGCTGCAGGCTAGGCAAGAGGAGGGGGCCTGGCACAGAAACCCAGTCCCAGAACCACCTGGCTGCCTGCCAGGCCAGGGGCTGTAAAAATGTAGGACCCAGGCTGGGACAGGTACAGGGCAGGGACTGGGGCCGATCTGTATCCCTCCAGGCAGAGACAACAGGGGTTTACATGAGGAGAGCAGAGGGAAGCAGGCAGGGAGGAGAGGTAGTGAGACAGGGAAGGGAAGAAGGGGAGGGAGAAGGCCTGAGGAGGAAGGACTTAGAGCACAGCCAGCGGAACACCCCCCAGGAGATCAAAACACCAGAAAGAAAAATATCCTGGTCTCCAGTTAATGTGCCGAGCGAGAAGCAAAGGAGAAGGTCTCCAAGAGGTGTTAGTTAGGAAAAAAATTAAAAGACTAAAGTTCATTCACTGGAGACTTGGCTTCCAAGCAAATCACTTTAGAAGTGGGAAATCCATGAATTACTGGCCCCTGGAGAGTTCTCTCAAATAAAGACAGTCTGAAAGGGGAAAGAGGCACTGAGAGGGAGCCAGGAACTGGCGGGGGCAGGGCGCAGTGGGGCAGAGGAGGGAGGGACTCCAGCTCAGCCTGGGGGGCCTCGGCTGGCCACTGGCTGCAGAGGTGCCCCAGGAAGATCTCCAGTCTTGCCCTCCACATCAGATTACTGCTACCAGACCAACCCACAGACAGAACCTGCAGGGGACCCAGAGCCAGGCAGGTATCCAAACACCATTAGCTCCTATCCCCTTCCCTGTGGGGAGGCGACAAGCTGGCTGGAAAGAGGATGCCCAAATTTGGGAGTGCCACACCTCTGCAGTACCTAAACAGAAGCAGGCAGCCACACTGGTCAAAGTGTGCTCTGAGCCCACCATGTGCCAGGCCCTGTTCTGAGAACTGGGATGCAACAAGGAACAAACCACATGTCTGAGTTTGGGTGCCCGTGAGGACAGGACAGTCTTCCAGCTGCTGTATACAGTGGGGCTCAAAGGCACCCACAATGGGTGTGTATATCAGGCTCTGTGAGGACAGGGGTACACACCCAGGGCCTGGCCTGTGCTGGACGCACAGTAGCAGTTGAGCAGCGCCCATTGGGAAGGGCAGGTGGCAGGTGAGGAGCACCACACAAGGTGGTCAAGGCAGTGCAAGCATGGTCTTAAGTCTCTGAGGGGAAGACGAAGGCAGGCTGGCAGAGGATGGGACTGCCCTGGCAGGATGGGCCCTGGGGCCGGGAGCCAGCTTCCTCAGCTCCATGGGGACTCACCAGGCAGGCCCGGCAGCAGCTGGCCCAAGTGCTCAGTACGCTGAGCAGTCTTTGGTGCACCTCCCAGTGAAGTCCGTCCAATTCATCACAGCATGCCCAGCATGGTCTCTCAAAGGCCTGACCCTTCAATTAGCAAAGCAAGTGGCTCAATGAAAAAATAAAATCATGCTAACAATGCCACCAGCACTCGGCTGCCTGGCCAACCTCACTGCACAAAAACACCCAGTCGTGGCAGCTGAGGCCCAAATGACACGGCTCTCTCACACCCAGAACCCAATTCCTCCCCAGGTACCACTGGCTCCCCACTGAGTCCCCAGCATCCAGCCCAAGCCTAGGTGGCAACTAATGAACCTGTGTAGCTGCATGCAGGACAGGAAGAGATTGGAACAGAGTGAGCTAGGCCTGGAGAAACCGCAATCAGGAGGCTGCAAGCAGGAGGGCAGGGCCTCCCAGCTCTGTGCTGCCCCTCTAGGCCCAATGGTACCACAGAGGTCCTCTGTGCAGGAGGCTTCATGATCAAGACAGCTGCAAGAAACACGTGGAGAACATGGTCCCAGCGAAGTTCAGGGTACTGGAATTGCACAGGCCACCTGAGTCTGAATCCTCACTCTGCCTGGACCAGCAAGTGACCTTGAGAAAGTCACTCCACCTCTCCCAGTCTATCCACATCCTCGAATATGGGGGGAGCAGGTCTACTAGAAGAGCAAAAGACTAGCACACGCCTCACACAGGCAGGCACACAACGTGTGTCTTGTTGCCCTGTTTCCCCTCAAAAGGAGCCTGAGAACTGTAAGGGTGACACTGCAGCCCAACCAGCCCTCCTATGGCCTGAATGTTTGTGTCCCTCCCAAATGCACATGTTGAAATACTAAACCCAGGGTGATGGCATTAGGAGGTGGGGCCTTTGGGAGGTAATACGGTCTGCGGGTAGAGCCTTCATCACTGGGATGAGTGCCCTTATAAAAGGGACCCCAGAGAGTTCTCTAGCCCTCTTTCTGCCACGTGAGAGCATAGCAGGAAGTCAGCAGCCTGCAATCCAAGAGCACCCTCTTCATAACCTGACCCTGCTGGCACCTGATCTCAGGATTCCAGCTTCCAGACTTGTAAAAAATAAATGTCTGTCACCAGCTGGTGAATGGTATTTTGTTAATAGCAGTCCAAAGGGACTAAGGTAGGCTCCATGCCCTGGAGAAGGGGCAAGGCCAACTGGAGGGCCTATCCAGACACAGGAATCCCAGGGCCCAGGCATGAAGGCAACAAGGCTGAGCAGGAACACAGAGCCTGGGCAGTGAGGGAAGAGTGTGCCCAACCCAGCACTGGACACCCACAGCAGAAAGACTTGCCTTCCCCACTGGGACAACAGCATCAGGGCAGGACCAGGGCTGAGCAAGAAGAGCCGCATAGGACCCTGGGCTCAGGGAGAGAGGGAAGCACTCCCAAGGCCACACAGGAAGCAGAGCCCCATGCACCTGCTGTCTCCACATGCCCAGACCCTCCTGCCCATCTCTGCTATGCCCACCCTAGCACTGCCCCATCAACAGAGGCGGCAGTAGCATTCTCAGAGCCCATCTCCCCAAGGACTCATTCACCTCTTCACAGATGTGCCTCATCCAACGGCCAAACAATGGATGGTTTGGAAAAAAATGCAAGACAGTCCTTCATATCACACTTTGCAACAAAATCAACTCCAGAGGGATTAAAGGGTTAAATTATTTAAAAATAAAATGTTAAAACAACCCCAAAGAAAACATCTATCCAATACAAAAGCAACACTTTTGTCCACATGCAAGCACACACATACACAGAGGGAAACACACGCACACAGAGGAAAACAGACTTGGCAGCATATTCTTTTTAAAAGCTTCTATGATAATTCAAAATGCAACACAGGCAAAATTAAAAGGCAAAAGATAAAGTGAAAACATATTTGCACAACAATTATAACGAAGGTTGCTATCCTTAACATACAAAGCACTTCTACACATTTACTTTTTAAAAACACTCAAACATAACATGAACTAAATCAAGGAGGTGTGGGAAAGGCAAGTGGCCCATCAGTGTATGAGAAATAAACCCATGAGAGTTACAGAAGGCCAGTCTTGACCAGGAGGTGCCAAGCCTGCCCATCAGGTCAGTGCTGGAATACAATAGGGAACGCTGGGAGGTGGGGGCAGCACAGTGGCCCCAGCCTCAGACACAGCTTATGGGGCTACAAAGCAGCACAAGCCCCTACAAAGCAACTGTGCAGAGGGACCCTCATATTATGACAGCTCTGTTCCAAGAAATCCAGAAAAATATTCACAAGTTGGAAGCACTGCAAAACAAAGAACAAGAAACTAGAAACAGCCTAGTCAATAACAGAATTAATCAAATGAACCATGTTATATATCTATGTAATAGATAGCAACTTAAAATAGTGTCTAAAAATGTATATTTAGATATGTGGGTAAATGCTCAAAAGACAGTGTTAAAGTGTGAAATCATTTAAAAATAAAATGTTTTTAAAAAATCCAAAGAAGACATCTACCAAATACAAAAACAACATTTTATACACATACACACACACACGTACGCACATGCACACACGAAGGAAAACACACACAGAGGAAAACACACACACAGAGGAAAACAGACTTAGCAGCATTTTTTTTTAGTGAAAAAGCTACAAGAACGTGCATAACATAGTCATCCCACAGGAAGCACGAAACCTCGTGTCCCTGGTCAGTGGGGCGCACAATGGAGCAGCTGCTCAAGAACTGCTTGGGAGTTTCTGATAAAAATGTGCCTGCCCCACTCCAGCCATTCCATATACAAGAGAGCTGGAAGAACGTGTCCCCAAAAGCCCCTTATGTCATGGTCAGAGCAGCCCTGTTCTGATCACCCGACCCAGAACAGCCCAGCGAAGACAAATTGTGGTCCATCCATACACTGGGACACAACTCAGCATCAGAAAGGAGACAGCACTGACGCCATAACCACAGGAGAACTGTGTGACACAAAAGAAGCCAAGCCTCAGCCTGTAATCCCAGCACTTTGGGAGGCCAAGGAGAGTGGCTTTCCTGAGGCTGAGGGTTCGAGACCCAACTGGGCAACTTGGCGAGACCTCATCTCTACAATAACTCAAAAATTAGCAGGGCACAGTAGCGCATGCCTGTAGTTCCAGCTACTTGGAAGGCTGAGGCCGAAGGATCTCCGGAGCCCAGCAAGTCAAGGTTGCGGTGGCTGGGAGTTTTGCCACTGCGCTCCAGTCTGAGCGACAAAGTGAGACCCCAACTCAAAAAAAACAAAAGAAGCCAAGCCAAAGAGCATATGATGCTACTAACAGGCAATGACAGAACAGGCAAAACTCACATGGGGTGACAACTCAGAAAGGGGTGGAAGAGGGAGAGATGGGGAGGGTCACAAGAGACTTTCTGGGTGGAAATATCCTATAACATGTTCATTGCTTGAGCAAATGCAGTTGTAAAAACTCACTTAGATCTGTGCACCTTAGTGTGCATTAATTATAACAATCAAAACTGTGTCCATGCACAACAAAAAGATAGGAAGGCCAAACATCACAACGCCAACAGTGAAGCTCTTACAGACACAACAAGTGTGAACCTTGAACACACTGTGCTCAGGGTAAGCAGCCAGGCACAAGGCACCAAGTGTGGCCAGGTTCCACTTATGGGAAACACTCAGAATCAGCAAATCCACAGAGTCAAAAAGAAGATTTGGGGTTGCCCAGCAGTAACAAGAAGATACCCGGTACCCACTAATACCGGAAGTGCTCTAGCATGCGTGGGTCTGTTGCCAGCAGCCCACAGCAACAGAAGGCCACTGCCAGCAAGGATGGGGCATTACAGCATACACTGGGCAGCACACGGCTTCAGCTCCAGGAACAGTGCTAGTGGCTGCCTCAGCATCCAGGGCTCTATGCTGCTGCCACAGGCCTGGCGGGGCCAGGGGATGCCCCAATGCCACCCACCCCACTCCAGCCAGACCTACTGGTAAAGGAAGCCTCTGGCAGGCACTTCAGTCCCAAGCAGGGTCCTGAGATCCTTGAAAGAGTAGGAAGATCCAATCTCACTCTCCCCAGGGTCTGAAAATCCTCCCCTGCAGCTGTCCCCAGCAGAGAGGGAAAAGAAGCTAGAGAAAGAAAGCAGGAAAATACATCTGTCCTGAGCACTCCCCGTTGCCAACTCTGCACTGGGAACCCCCAAGTCACAATAACCAGGGGCAAGGGGCAAGCCGCAAGGTCAACCTTTGCTAAGCACTGACCTCGTTGCTGGGCACTGTTCTAAGCACTTCAGAGGCATTCATTCATTTTTGCCTCCCAACAACTTTACGGTGAGAAACTGAGGCAGAGAGGTAAAATAACAAAACCAGAGCATTCAGTATGTCCACAGTGAGGCTGAGCCCCATCCTCAGTCAGGCAAAGAACCTGTGCCTCCTCCTAGCCACTGTCAGCCAATCCTTCCTCTGGCCACCACCAAACACAGAAGCAGGAGGTCACACAGTAGGGACTCTCATGGGGGCTCCTGCTGGCTGGAACTGCACAGGGACCAGCAGAGGAGAGAACCTTCAGACAGCGTGTCCATGTCATGGTGCATCCTAGAAACAAGGCCGGATCCTGCTCCACATGGTCCCCGCCCTGTCCCCCACCTCACCCTACTCTCACCTTGCTCATGGTGGCCCCTCCACAGGGTTCCCCAACTAGACCGTGGGCTCCCTGTGTAGCCCCTCTCCCTCAGCCTACTGCTCAGAAGATGGTCCTGCCTCCCTTATAGAGAAACAGCAAATGTGTAAACAAGTTGCATGGTAAGGCCATAATTTTGTAAAATACCCATAATAGAAAAAAGACTGGAAAGAGAAAGCTCTTGAGGAAAGTTTGAGAATTACCACCAGGTGACACGGCAACAGGGGACTTTCTATAGCCTTCATTTGCTTACCTGGTCTGAGGACTCTACAAAAAATGGGAAGTGAGGTAAAACTTTTTTCTTTAAATAAAGGTGGGGATGCCTCAGAATCCTCCAATGCCCTTCACCCCACCCTCACCCCCATACACACACCCAGGCGCACACATGTGCACCCACCCACACACATTTTCATGACTGGCCCTGCAGTCCCCCATCATCCCCAAGCAGCTCCTGACTCCAGCCTCACATCCCAGCTCTGCAGACCCAACCCAAGCACACAGCTGCCCAGGCCTCTGCAGCCAATCAGGGCCAGGAGGGCCTCACCTGGCACAGTTGCTGGGCTCCAAACCAACTTCAGAATCAGTGCCAAAAGCCAATCCCTTGGGAATCCAGCCCCTCCCTATGCCCCAGCTACTGGACCAGGGGAAACAACCATCTCTGCAGGTGTCTCCCCAGCCCAGCCCCCCTGCAGGCCACAGGCAGCCCAAAGCCACATCCCAGCCACCTTTATGTCACCAGCGCCTGGTCACTCTATGAATTTAGTCTAAATCTCAAGGTCAGGCAACGGGGGCCCCAGGGTGAAGTGAACTGCTCAAGGCTCTCCAGTCAGCGCTGGGGGCGCTGGTGGCCTCTCCTTTCCAGACCCAAAGGGGCCCCTGTTTCCAAAACCCACCAGCCCCACTCTGAGGCACAGGAGTGAGGTCAGGGTATCAGGAGGGCTCAGGGCTGGTGACAGAGGCAGGAGTGTATCCTGGAGCCCTGTGGCCCTTGCTGGGAGACCTCAGAGGCAGAGGTGGGGAGCCCAGCTTGGGCAGAGGGGCCTGGTGTGGGTGGGGGTAGGAGAGCACTCTGAGGGATACAACACACCTAAACGAGGAGCCACACGGCAGTCAAGTCTTCTTGTTTCTTTCGGTGGGAGTGCCAGCCCCAGGCTTCCGGCAAGTCCACTGATGACCTGGGCATGTACCTTCGCCTCCCCACAACTCAGCTTCCCCGGCCAGTCACAAATGGAGCAGAAGAAAAGCCTGCCGGCCTCGACAGAAAGCAGTCAGCACCTGCAGGCGCCTGCGGCTCATCCTGCGTGTGGGAGACACTGAGTCACAGCCACGGCTCATGCCCACACCCACTCTCAGCTCTGCCCAGTCCTCCCAGCGGTGAGTAGGCCACCACCCCTCCTCTGACTGGTATCTGACACCCCCTCACACAGGCCAGATGCTCAGGAGCAGAGTGCCAGGGTGGAGGAGGTCTGGCGATGCCCGGGCCCACGCACCCTGCCAGCACCTGGCCCTCTGCAGCCTCCAAGTGGGGGGAGGGAGGACGTGCATGCACACCCAAGTTGCAGGTAGGAGCCTATGTGTAACAGAGAGCCAGTGGAGGAGAAGGGCCCAGCTGGGGGGAGCTGCAACTATATGAATCAGTGTTGTTATAGCAACTTCGACTCCACGTCAAACATAATGCCAGCCGGGCACCCCCAGGCACCTCACAGACAACGCCCGGAACCAGCAGCAGCAAAGCACAGCTCACTATCGGCACAAAAAGGCAGCCAGAACACCAGCAATGCATGCCCTTTCTCCTCTTCCACCTGCCGGGCTGCCTTCCCCCCAGCCTCTCCCCCTCTCCTAGAAGGCCACAGGAGGCCCGGCTTTGGGGCCTGGCTCTGCCCACTGCCCGTGCCTGCACCTTCAGCCAGTCCCTTCTCCCCAGGATGGCAGCAGCAGAGGAGCAAGATGATGGCGCCTGAGTCATAAGAGTAGGGGGCGTGGAAACCCCCATCTACACGGCTGCATGCAGCCCAAATGTCATACTGCACCCACAGGCAGGGACCTCCTGGAAGCAAGGGGGTTTGGCTGTGGGGGTCGGAGAAGGCAGAGGAGCAGGGCCACCTGCTGTCTTCTTCAGGCCATGGAGGAGTGTGCCCCTATTCACTCAGGCACACTCCTCTCAGGAGTTAAGCCATACCCCCTCGCTTTCTGGGAGAGAAGGGACCCCAGCAGGCACTGACTCAGAGCCTGTGGCCATCACTTCATTGCACCTCAGGGCTGCAGGAAAGCAATTTACTGTTTCCCAGGAAGCTGAGGTTCAAAAGGGTCAGAACTTGTCCCAGGCCACCCTACTGGTCAGAGGCCAAGACAGGATCCAGACCCAGGTCTTCCTCCTGCCAAAGGTGTGCTGCCCCTGCCCACTGGGCCACAGCACATGTTCCAAGCAGCCACTGTCAGGAGCTGCCACGCCATAAAGGAGAAGTCAGGGTCAGGCTAGGCAGAAGCAGCTGAGACTTGAAGAAGGATGGTACAGGGCAGAAGTCAGAGAATAGGACACTGGCACCTCAGGGCCCAGGCAAAGCACTGCCTAGTACACAGCACAAATGCCAGATGGCTATCCTCCGAAAGTCAGGAGACAGAGCCCTGCAAGGTACCCAGAACAGGGGAGAAAAGGGGCAAGAGACAAGGGTGGGCAGGGCTGAACAGAGGTGCCCAGGGGCAGCCCTCAGAGGTCCCCAGGAGGACTCCAAGAGAGGCAGCCCCACCACCCCACGATGTTCTGAGTCCCCACCAGGTGCCAGGCTTTTGGACCAGGCTGGAGAGTGCTTGGCCAGCCTCAACCAGAGCCTGCTGCCCACAATGACATCTACTTAATGCCAGAACCTTCTCAACACTCAGCCAGCTCCTCATCTCCTCTCTGAAGCCTCAGAAGGGAGAAGGGGACAAGTGGCCAGCCTGGCAGTCAAGGGGAGGTCCACGGAAAGCAAGGTTGAGGTGGTGGGGATGGGGAAGGTCTCCTGCCAGGCACATAGGACTCTGGGGCCATACTCTACTAGGTACCTAGAGACATTCAATCACAGAAGTGAAAGGAATGCCAAGAGTTTTCAAGAGTTTTTAAAGCTTCCAAATAATTCAGTGGAATGATATGTCCCCCTCACATGTGAGGAGGGAGTCAATGTGAAGAAAGAATAACACACAGGTGGGTGGGCACAGTAGCCTGGGAAGCACACACCCCAACATACCCCGCCCCCCCAGCAGAGGGCCAAGGGCTACCACCTGCTACGGGGGCAGCCTGGGCTGGATCCTTAGCATCTCAGAGATTCGGGGGCCCTCTTCCATAAAGTGGGAACAGCCAGGCTGCTCCTCACAGAGGAACCGACACTGAGGAGCCTGCTTTGACACTGAAAGAATGACTGCTCCTCTTGTGCCTGGGCCCTCTCCACCCTTCTCTTCAGGGCCCCACCAAAAACCCCCCTTGTCCATAGCTTTTCCTCATGGCCCTACCCAGAGCAACATCCCACAGCCTCTCCCCTGACTGCCTGCCTAGCCGACTGGAATTGACAAAAAGGCCAAGCCAGTAGCTGGAACACCTGGGCAGCCTGGTGCTTCCAGCCACGCACTCCAGAGGTCTGCTGGGAGAAGATGGCCCGGCAGATTGGCAGGCTTTGAGAATGAAGGCACCGCCCCTCCCCCACCCAAGTTGGAAGCTCCAGGCAATGTGTGGGCGCTGTCCAAGGTGCTGAGAGCCCACTCCCTGAGCCACCTTGCGGGTCTCACCACGCCCCACTCACTGCCTCACAGGGTCCACTCCTGCCCCATCACAAGCTCAGCTCTGCCTGGGCTGGTAGCCCTACTGTCGTGGCAGAGAGGACAGGGATGTGGATGAGTCTTTGCTAAGTGCCTATTGTGTGCAGACACCAGAATAGGCATTTGAACCACATTATCCTTTTCTAATGTTCATACTGAGGAAATTGACTTCAAGTGTGGCTACTCACACATGCATATTTTTCCTATTTTCTCCTAGAAATCACATTAAGCAACAAGTAGAATGTTCCCCACCAAAATGAACAAACAAAAGGTTCAAAAACCCAAGCTAATATTTAGAAAAAATGGAAAAATACACCTGCAGGCCCCCCCAAAATAGGTGAGGGCTCTATCGAGAGCAGAGCACACAGGCTGGGTCCTCACAGGCAGGAGTGGAGTGACCCTCACAGTGGAGGGGACAGCAAGGCAAAAGCCCCTGCAGGAATGCACTCCCTGGGAGTGGCCAGCAGACCCAGGACTCAAAAGCCACAGCACTAGCAATAGAACTGGGTAAAGAGGACTGGCATCAGAAGCCCCTTGAAAAGAGGATAGGCTCAAGAAGCAGAGGAGTCGCGACTAAGCACAGAATTGCCCAGACAGCCACATCTGCAGGAAGCAGTCTGCTTCCACAGCAATACTAAGTCCTATGTCCCCATCCCCTACTCTCTGAGGGCCAGGAGGACTCTTACAAAGAGCTGACCCAGAGAAAAGCCAATTCATTCCAAAATGAACAATAAACTACAAACAGCCAAAACAATTTTGACAAAAACAACAAAGTTGGAGGTTGCATTCTTCCTGATTTCAAAACTTGGTACAAAGCTACAGTAATCAACACAGTATGGCAGGGCATTAAGACAGACATAAAAACTCACAGAACAGAATAAAAGGCCTAGATATAAACCCTCATGTACCTAGTCAAGTGACCTTAGACAAGGGCACCGAGACCATTCAATAAAGAAAAGATTATCTTTCAATAAACACAAGTAGTTCATTGAACTGTTTTCCCAGTGCTGGAAAAACTGGATAGTCCCATGCAAAGGAATGAAGTTGGAGGCCAGGCTCAGTGGCTCAGCCTGTAATCCCAGCACTTTGGGAGGCCAAGACGAGTGAACTGCCTGAGCCGACGGGTTCGAGACCAGCCCAGGCAACTTGGCGAGACCTCGTCTTTATAATAAAATTAAAAATAGCCGGGCGTGGTATCGCGCGTCTGTAGTTCTGGCTACTCGGAAGGCTGAGGCAGAAGGATCGCTGGAGCCCAGCAGGTCGACGCTGGGGTGGCCGTGAGCGTGCGTGCCACTGCACTACAGCCTGGGCAAAGGAGTGAGACTCCAACTCAAAAAAAAAAAAAAGAATGAAGTTGGACCCTCACCTTAAACCATATACAAAAATAATTTTTTTTATTTTTTTATATTTTATTTTTATTTTTTTTGAGTCAGAATCTCACTCTGTCACCCAGACTGGAGTGCAGTGGCCCCTCCCAGCCACCACAGCCTCGACCTGCTGGGCTCCAGCGATCCTTCCATCTCAGCCTTCCAAGTAGCCAGAACTACAGGCACATGCTACCACACCCTGCTAGTTTTTTTATGTATTGTAGAGATGAGGTCTTGCCAAGTTGCCCAGGTGGGTCTCGAACCCACAGGCTCAGGCAATTCACTCACCTTGGCCTCCCAAAGTGCGGGATTACAGGCTGAGCCACCGAGCCCGGCCACAAAAATTATTATAACATGTATCAAAGACCTAAACACAAAAGCTAAAATTATAAAACTCTATGGAAGAGAGAATGTTTCATGACATTGGATTTGGCAATGATTTCTTATCTGTTACATCAGAAGCATAGAAAACAAAAGAAAAAATAGACAAATGGGACTCTATAAAAATTAAAAACTTTTGTGCATCAAACACTATCAACAGAGTGAAAAGACAGCTCTCAACATGGGAGGAAATATTTGCAAATTCTATCTGTTCAGGGATTAACATCCAGAATAAATAAAGAATCCCTACAACTCAACAAAAAAAATCTGATTTTAAAGTATCACAAATGATAGAGACAAGAAAAATGAGAAAATTGGGATGAAAAGAAATTAAATCACTTATAAAGGGAGAAAAAACAGGCCTCAGATTCCTTCAAAGCCACATTCAAAATCAGAAGACAGTGCAGTGACATCTACAAGACAGTCAAGGGGTGACAGTCTGGACCAAGGGTTCCAACAACATTCAAATTGCCCTGCAAACCAGGAAGCCACAGCTTTGAACATACAGCACTTCGGGACTGTTCCCTTCAGCCACTCTGAGAAAACACCTCCAAGACAAACCTCAGCCAATCAAAAGTTGACAGATGAAACACTCTCAAAAGGGCTGTCAATGAGCATGAACATTAGCCTGTAGATGTAAGACTAAGACATGTGGGCTTCAGGTGACAGAACAGAATGTAGACTCAACTAATAAAAACTGGGAGGAAAATGAGAAAAGGAGAGAGGTAGATAGAACAATCAGCTCATCATCTCATCGGTAAGAACTGGAATCAAAGGATATAATTTAAAGCTGACATTTCAAATAACAGAAATACACGTCAATTTAATAGTATAAAGGTACACATGAGAAAAGTACTATTGTTGACTAAAATTGGGTGATGGGAGGAAGAAAACAAAACACATTAATTTTATAATGACTCCTAGAAGGTGTATCAGTTTCCTATTGCTACTACATCAAATTACCACAAATTTAGCAGCTTAAAACACACAAATTTTCTCTCTCACAGTTTCTATAGCTTAGAAGTCCAGTGGGGCTGCATTACATCCTGGAGACGCTGGGAAAATAATTCAGGTTGTGGGAAGAATCCAGGTCCTTGAGGCTACAGGACTGAGGTCCCTGCTTCCTTGCTGGTAGGAGCAAGGGGACTGCCATTAGCTCCTCTGCTGCCCTTACATCTCAGAGTCAGCAAAACCTTTTCACTCTTGGGACTTCTCTGACATCCCCTTTACCACATTTCTTTCACTTCTCACTAGAGAAAGTTCTCTACTTTTCAGAGCTCATGTAACTATACGAAGCCCATCCAGGTAATCCAGGGTAATCAATCTACCTTAAGATCATTATTCTTATATCTTCAAAGCTTATTTTGCCATGTAATATGACATGCTCACAGGTGTCAGGGATTAGAGTGTGGCTCTCTGGGGGAGCAGGGGACATTCTGCTTGCCGTGGAAGGTATTTAACAATGGTCCCCATAGGCACAGAAGGCTACAGGCATTATATGACATTATATGAGATACTATCACACTATCTCATACAGACAAAGGTACAGACTTTCGTAAATATCAGAAAAACTATATAAGGTTTTTTTTTTCTTAAAAAAAAAAAAGGAAAGAAAACAGACCACAGAATAAAAATATTCATACACACACACACACACACACACACACACACAATTCAACAAAACTAAGGTCAAATGTGGTTGACCTACCAATAAATGTACATCAGTTTAATTTAACTAGCAAAAGAAGAAAAAGACGATCAGGTTGAATCCCACAACAAAATCCAACATCATGTGGGACATAAGAGACATATTTAAAGTATGAAGAAGAGTTAAAAATTGTTAAATGGCAAAGGTATGACAAGCAAATACAAACTCAAGAAAGCACTAGTCATGATCTTACAGTCAGACAAATAGAAATGAGAAAAAGAAGGGCACTTTGATACTAATGGGTGTATTTCAGAATAAAAATATAATATTTATAAACAGCTATACACCAGACAATCTACAGCCAACATTCACAGGAGCCAAGGGAGAAACAGACAGAAACATACCAATTATAAAGACTAATTCACTCCTTTTGGTCTCCAACAGAGCAAGAGACAAAAACGAAGTAAGGATTATACATGACCTAAATAACACAATTAGGGTGGTAAAATTGATTGATATATACAACAAACCTCTGTAAGCCCAAAACAGAAACCTGATCTTCTTTTCAAGCTCTAGCGGGAGTGATAAATACTAACTCCATATCAGGACCACAAGAAAACCTCCTGAAACCCAGAAGACAACAGTCAATACTCTCTCACAAAAATGCAACTAAAACTCGAAGAACAAAAATCAAGAAATCAAAAGACCTCCCACTTGAAAATTTTAAAACTTGCTCCTAAACTCTCAGACCAAAGGGAAAAAATAAACCAAAACGACAGAACTTCTAGACAGCTGTGATATGAAAAATGTGTTCCATTGGAATCCAAGCAACAGTCTGACATAGGAAATACTTTTTCGAAAAGGATGTGAACAAACATTTCACACCAGAAATGTTCACAACTAACTTCATAATAAAAACACTCATTCTTACCACACTATTTTTATGAATCCGCGCTTCATACCCACGATTCCGATATGATCAACTAATACACTTATGAAAAAATTTCCTCCCCCTTACATCAAACATTTAGAAAATGGTGATAAGGTAAACTAAGGAAAAGTAAAAGGGATTATTAGCAAAAATTAATGAGTTAAAAAGCAGAAAAATGAAACAATTCAATAAAAATAACCAAAAGCTGAATCTTTGAAGAAAAATTAAGACAACAAAATTAGTAAACCCAAACCAAGAAAAAAGGAGAGCAAATGAGAGAGACGAAACAACAGAAACCAAGGAAATTAAAAGAATCAGGAGAGAGCATTCACTAAGGCCTACATGAATAAGTCTGACAAACTGGATCAAGTTGATCTTCTAGGAAAATATAATTTACAAAACTAAACACAGAAAAGAAAGACTTAAAAAGAACAATCTCCACAGGATAAATAATAAAGAAAAATCATAAAAGAACTTTCCCCCTCTAAGTAAAAACGAAACAAACAAAAAAGCATCCAGCCCAACAGTTTCAGAGGGCAATTCTACCTACCCTTTAAAAACCAGGTAATTCAATGATATTAAACTGTTCCAGAGAACAGCATAAGAAATAAAACTGCTATGCATTATGTTGATATCAAAATCAAATATATGCACACATAAAAGAAATCCACAGACCAACTTTACTTATGAAGAGCAATATGTAGACAATTAACTATCAGCAAAAAGTATCCACCAGCACCTTTAAAAGAATTATATATCAGACCAAATTAAATACATTCAAGGAATTCAAGAAAGTTTCATTATTAGCAACTCCATTTGTTTAATTTGTCATACTAATATATCTTTTAAAAAATATGATCATCCCATAGATGATTTTTCAAAAACAACAGACAAAATTCAGCTATAATTCTTGATTTAAAAAATAAAACATACAATAAAATACAAGTTCCTCCTTAACATACCTATATCAATCAAAGCCATAGTATGCTTAATGGGGTAACACCAGAGACATTCCTAAAAGATGCTACTATTTAGCATAATGGTAAATACTACTACTATTTACCATTATGCTAAAGGATCCAGACCACAAGGTCAGATAGGAGAAAGAAATTAGAGTATAAGATTGGAAAGGAGAAGGTTAATTATCACTATTTGAAGTTAATACAATTGGGTACCTGACGAAACCAAGATAACTTAAAAACTATAAAAGAATTCAGTAAGTAAGCAAGAAACAAAATTAATATTTAGAATTCAAGAGAATTCACATTTATATAATAGAAGACAGAAGAAAAGATTCCCTATATTAACAATAAAAAAGATGAAATTCTTGAGAATAAAGAAAAATTGATGCAAAATATACTACAAAGTGGCCAAGCACAGTGGCTCATGTCTGTAATCCCAGCACTTTGGGAGGGCGAGGTGGGAGAATTGTTTGAACCCAGGAGTTTGAGCTCAGCCTGGGCTCAAGACCTCGTCTCTACAAGAAATCAAAAAATTAGCCAGGCATGGTGGCACACACCTGAAGTCTCAGCTACTCTGGAGGCTGATGTGAAAAGGATCACCTGAGCCCAGTTGTTCGAGGCTGCAGTGAAGCAGCCTGGGTGACACAGCAGACCCTGACTCAAAAATATACTCTCTCTCTCAAAAATATTCATATTCATTCTCATATTCTCTCTTTCTTTCTCCAAAGTGATACTAATCAACACAGCATGGTACTGGCATAAAAACAGACCCACAGACCCATGGAATAGATTAGAGGCCAGAAATAAGTCAAGCATTTATGGTCAACTGATTTAAGACAAAGGTACCAAGAACTCACAATCAGAAAAGGTTAGTCTCTCAATAAATGGTGCTGGGAAAACTGCTTCTCCACATACAGAAGAATGAAACTGCACCCTTATCTCACACCATATATAGGATTCAGCTCAAAATAGATTAAAGACTTAAATATAAGACCTGACGCTATAAAACTGCTAGAAGAAAATATAGAGGAAAGCTCTACAACATCAGTCTGAGCACTGATCTTTTTTGCCAAAAGCACAGGCAACAACAGTGAAAATAGACAAAAAGAATTACATCAAACTAAAAGGCTTCTGCGCAGCAAAGGAAACAATCAACAGAGTAAAGACACAACCTACTCAATGGAAGAAAATATTTGCAAATGTTGCATCTAATAGCGGGTTAATATACAAAATACAGTCTATAGGACTCAAACAACACAGTAGCAGGAAAACAAATAGCCCAATTAAAAAAACGGACAAAATTCCTAAATAGATATTCCTCAAAAGATATACAAATGGCCAACAAGTATTTGAAAATGTGCTCAATTAAAACCAATATGTATAACCAGTAAGACAAAACATAGCAAGTGTTGGTGAAGATGTGAAGAAAATGGAACACTTCACACCATTGGTGGGAATGTAAATTAACACAGCTACTATGGAAAACAACATGGAGGTTCTTCAAAAAATTAAAAATAGATCTACCATATGATCCAGCAATCCTACTACTGAGTATATATTCAAAGGAAATGGAAGCAGTATGTTGAAGGAATAGCTGCACTTCCATGTTCTTTGCAGCATTACAATTGCCAAGACATGGATCAACCTAAGTGTCCATCAACAAATGAAGGGATAAAGAAAATGTGTCATACACACACACACACACACACACACAGACACACACACACACATATACTACGAGGCACCCCCAAAAAACCCAGAATTTATTTTTAAAATTGTGTATTTATTCTTACATGCTTAAACTTCAGTCACCTTCAAAGTACTCTCTGTGTCATGCAATACACCTATTAAGACATTCTTTCCACTGGTCAAAACAGTTTTTTCACTCATCAATTTTTATGGCTTTTGGTGCTTCTGCCATTTTTGTTTCACCTCTTCCACATCAACAAAACATTTCCCTTTGAGACTTTTTTTCATTCTCAGGAAAACAACCAAAAAAGAAGTCACTCAAAGAGTGAGATGGGGGTGGTCATGCCATTTTGGTCAAAAACCATTTAACCCTCAGTGTGGTGTGGGCAAGTGCATTGTCATGGTGGAAGAACCAGTCACCTGTTTGTCACAATTTGGGGTATTTCTACTGCAAACTGTCTTTCACAACAATGAAGGCTGATGCACTGATGCCAGTGGGTTCCTAGAACACTTACCTAGCAGGGAAAGCTGGTACTACAAGAGGCTCATCCTCCAAAAGAGAATTCCAGTAATTTTGCTCCCCCTCTTCATATAGACAAATGGAATGCATTTAGCTTTTTAAAAATAAGGAAATCCTGTCATTTGTGACAACATGGACCAACTTGGAGAATACTGTGTCAAGCAAAATAAGCCAGAAATAGAAGACAAATATTGTGTGTGCTCACTCATGGAATCTACAAAAGTTGATCTCATAGAAGTAGAGAGTAGAAAGGTAGTTACAGAGGTTAAGGGAAAGGAAGATTTTGGTTAGTAGATTCAAAATGTCAGTTAGATAGGAGGATTATATTCAAGAGCACTACTGTACAACTTGGTAACTTTAGTTAACCACAATTTTCCATGGGTGTATAAATTGGCATACTCCCTCCAGAGGGTAATTCAGCAGTGTAGATCAAAATTACAAAAGTATCCTTTGGCCCAGCACTTGTTCTTCTGAGCATTTATCCTACACATATACTGTACTTACACCTGTGCAAGATGGCATGCAAACCATCAATTCTGCAATAGGAAAAGATTGAAAATAACCTAAATTTCCATCAATGGAAGACTACTAAATCAATTTGGGCATATCCATACCATGGAATATTCCATAGTTGTCAAAAAGTAACAGGGAACACTATACTGATATGGTAAAATCCTCACATCATTTATCACATTAACTTTGTTGAGTGGAGGGGGAAATCAAGGTATTTCTCAGAAATCTCTTACAACATGACTTATGGAAGAAAAATACACATTTGTACTTGCATGAAACCCATAATGAAGCTCTGGGAGGATATACAGCCTTAATGGCAGAGATATGTTCTGAGAAATGTGTCATTAGGCAATTTCCTCATTGTGTGAACATCACAGAATGACTTACACAAACCTAACAGTCTAGCCTACTACACACCAAGGCTATATATGGTCTAGCCTATTGCTCCTAGGCTACAAACCTTGACCGTATGTGACTGTACTGAATTCAGTAGGCAACTGTGACACAATAGTAAGTACTGTGTGTCCAAACATATCTAAACATAGGAAAGGTAGAGTAAAAATGCAAGAGAAAAAATGGTACACTTGCATAGGGCACTCACCATGAGCAGAGCTTGCAGGACTAGAAGTAGCTCTGGTGAGTCAGCAAGTCAGTGGTAAGGCCCGGTCATTACTATATACTACTGTAGACGTTACAGACACTGTATACTTAGGTTCACTGAATCTATTTTACAAATGTTTTTCTTCAATAACAAATTAATCTTAGCTGACTTTTTTACTTTATAAACTTTTTAATTTTTTTAAACTTTTTCACTTTTTTGTAGTAACACAGTTTATAGCATATATAGCTGTACAAAAATATTTTCTTCATATTCTTATCCTATACACTTTTTTCTATTTTTATTTTATTTTTTACTTTTTAAACTTTTTTGTTAAAAACTAAGACACACACACATGAGCCTAGGCCTACACAGGATCAGAAAGGATCATCCATCTCACTGTCTTCCACCTCCGCATTTGTCCCACTGGAAGAACTTCAGGGGCAATAACACGCATGGAGCTGTCATCTCCTGAGATAACAATGCCTTCTTCTGGAATACCTCCTGAAGGCCCTGCCTGAGGCTGTCCTACAGTTAGCTTTTTTCCTTTATAAGGAGACGAAGTACACTCTAACGTTTAAAGTATGGCATAATAAACCCTTAGACCAGTAACATAGTCATTTGTTATCATTATCAAGTATTGCATGGTATACATAACTGTATGTGATAGACTTTTACAGAACTGGCAGTGCAGGTCTACTGACACCAGCATCACCACAAACACTAAGTAATTCATTACACTAAGATGCCAGGCAGCTGTGACGTCGCTAGATGACAGAAATTTTTCAGCTCCATTACAATCTTATGGGACCACCCTCACACATGCAGCCCATCGGTGATCAAAATGTCCTTATGCTGCACCTGACTGTATAAGAAACTCACAACAGTGGCCCTGTAGAGCTGAGGACCGGGCCTGCAGGGGATGAGGAAACCTTTAACTTTCTACTGTATGCTTCCTTACATATTTTTATTTTTGAACTGCCTAAACTCTTCGAAATACTAAAATAAAAAGTCATTAGAACAGTTAAACTGTGGTCCACCCACACTGTGGAACAGGACTCAGCAATAAAAAGAAACCACTCCTGACACAGAACAGCCTTAAGAACTCTCCAGGGAATTACGGCAAATGGAGAAAGCCAATCCCCAGGGTCACAAATGATGTGATTCCATTTATAAAACATTCTTGAAATGACAACATGAGAGAAGTGAAGAGCAGATAGGTTAGATGGATTCCCAGGAGCTAAGGAGGAGTTCGGGGCAGAGACAGAACAGGCACAGCTGGAAAAGGTCACCAGCACAGATAACCTCCCAGTGACAGAAACATCCAGTATCGTGGCTGCCCTGGTCATCTGCTGGTTGTACCACTGTACCAGTTTTGCAAGATGCCACCACTGGAGAAACCAGGAAAGGGTGCATGGGATCACTCTTTTATTTCCTACAACTGTATGTGAATTTGCAATCACCTCACAATTAAAAAAAAAAAAAAGTTTAATGAAAAGAAAGACCCTAGGATGTCAAACTCCAAGCCCGAGATTGCCAAGTTAACAAATAGCGGAGGCAATACTCTCCCTGATCTGGTTCCTGAGTGCCTGCCCCATCCACTCCACTGCCCTGCCTCTCCAGAGTGTCAAGACCAGAGAGAGGCAAGCCATCGCACAGTCCAGCCTCTCTTCGTGCAGATGGGGAATCCCAGGAGGAAAAAGCAGGGAAGCCCAGGAAGGAAGGATATCCTGTCCAAAGCATAAGCCGCTTGCCCGCAGAACTGGTATGGACAGTTTGCGCTGGTCACCCACGATTCCAGATTCTTCCTTGGAGGAGTGTGGGGCACTGCACTTCCTGTCCTCTTGAGGATGGAGCCATGCGGTTTTGTCTGGCCAATGAATTGTGATCCCTCAACAGACACATACCTTTGTGGTTTCAGGCTATAAAATGCAAGGGATGTTTGTTGCCGAAGCTACCCTTGCCTATATAGCTACATCCTGTGCCCACTCAAACATATTTCTGCCCACATCTGGCTGCCTGATTCTACTCCCTGCCTAGCTTGGAGACCCCTGCCACAGCTAAGAAAGAACCCCAGAGGCTGCCTGTGGGGCTACATGCATAAGCCTCTGGCCTCCACTGGTCTCCAAAACCCCCTTGCACATGTTAAGATGTCAGGAGAACAGCCACAGGTGGGCAGTGGCATAGAGAGGTGGGAGGTGCTCTGTCCTGCCAGACTGAAGGAGACAGGGAATGGCTGCACACCACAGCAGCAGGGCAGCTGCATGGAACAGCTTGGGCCCTCGATTCCCCATCTGTAAAATGGGGGATGGAGCCAGCTCTAGAACCATTCCTAGCTGCAAAATCCTTTCTTCAAGCACAACAGTACTTGGAGGGTCCCAGGTAAAATGGATCAAACCAGAACTGCTCTGGGCAAAGGAAGGGGTGGTACAGGTGGCAGGGGTGATGAAAGCCCCCATAGTTCCAGTAACAATGTAACCCACTTACCTGGAAGCACTCCCCAATCCAGGGCCTGTTTTCTGCAGGGGCAATGTGGGAAAGGAAGACCATAGGTTTTACTGTACTCTTCCCCCGACTCTTCTGTGTGCTTGCTTGTGGTCTTGGGACAGTCACATCACCTCTCAGGCTGGTCAAAACACAACTCCAACTGCCCTCTCTGATCGGTGGGTCCAGGGCCACCAGGTCACTCAGCTCCAAGCCAGGGGCTGGTGCCCAGGGTGGCTGCAGTATTCCCCACATCCCACTCACCAGCAGGGGACTGTCCACGGCACTATGGCCCCTGCCAACGCTCTCTGTTGACAGCACGCCAGGTTGTGCCTTGCCCTGGGGACAGTGAGGTACATGGAGAGCTACAGGTCCCTGAAAGACTCAAATCTCCACACAGCAAGTCTCAGGCAGGTTACCTGGCTTCCCCAAGCTGCAGCCTCCTTTCTGAAAGATAGGGTAATGGTGTCACCTTTTGAGGTTGCTTTATGGAGTCAGTACAAGCCCCTATGAGGAATCTGTTACTGTTCTCTGCCACTTCCTGCCACTGAGAGGGGTGGGGGGCCCCAGGGCCCATCAGAAGCTGAGGAGCCAAAAAGGTAAGGCCCAACAAATGGTGCTGCTGGCTGAGTAAATGCTCTTCCAATCGTTAGTCTGTGCCTGAGCCTGTGTTTCTTGAGGGCCTACTGTGTGGGTGTGCCTGTGCTGGAGCCACAGAGACAGAAAAGACAAGGCAGGAGCCAGACACTGCACTGGAGTCTTAGGCCCTCTCTCTGTCTTGCCCTCCCCAAAGGCCCTCGCAGATGAACGGCCGGGGCTGGCCAGCACTGAACTGGGCCTTGAATGGTAGGGAAGAGGACAACAGTGGGGCCATTCCAAGCAGAGGGCAGTCCCAGCAAAGATCCCCGAGGGCAGGCGGGAGCAGCCCGAGAAGTAGACCCAGCAGGTTTCCCAGGCTGGACCAACCAGGAAGAGCTGCAAATGCCAAGTGAGAGCCGGGCTTACATCACGAGGGGGATTTTTAGCCAGGGAGTGACACAGCCAGATCTCCACCTTGGCGAGGCAGCCAGAACATTAAGAGTGAATTAGAGGGGCCCGGCTGGAGGCTGTGGCGCAGCTAGAAAGCCCCTGCCATTGAAGACGATCTGGACCCCATACCAGGAAGAAACAGAAGGAACTGTCCTCCCAACCTCAACTCCGCCTTCCAGCCCCCACTCCCATGGCCCATGCTCATTAGCACCTTCCCTGTGGGTGATGCAGCAGGGGGGAAGGAGGTCAGACACCAAGTAATGAATCCAGCTCCTCATTAGCACTGCTGCTAAAAGACTGTGCTGAGAGGGCAGCCAAGCCCAGGAAGGAGGCTGTTGTGGTGCGCTTTTATTTGAATGTTGGGAGAGAATGATTCTGGGCTTCTGGTTTAAAAATCGGTCGCTTTCCAAACATTAGGTTGGAATGGACCATGGAGCCGGGTGAAGGGCAGCCAAGGGTGGCCAGGGCGGGGTGGGTGGGCTGCAGCCTTCTCCTCCTTGCCAGCTCTGTCCACCCCGGGGCCCTCTGTGCCCATGGTTCTCCAAGACCTGGTGCCCCCCCATGCACTCAGAACGCTGCCCCTCATCTTCCTCAGACCACAGCCCACCACTTCCTCCACTGCCACCTGTGCCTCCAATGCCTGGCCTCCTCCACCGCCACCCTGACCCTCAATGTCCAGCCTCCTCCACCACCACCCTGAACCCCAAATGCCCAGCCTCCCCCACCGCCACCCCGCACCCTCAACATCCAGCTTCCTGTCAGTACATGCCCAGTCTGTACCCTCAGACAACACCCAGGGTCGGGCTCAGGTGACAGAAGGGCACACAGGCATGTGCAGATGGATGCCTTGAGCATGGCACCTGGTCCCAAAGTCATGGAAACACTTGACTCAACAGACACATTCCACAGGCCTCAGGACTGCCAGCCACAGCCACCAGTGAGCTCATGCCACCCTGACCTTATCAAGCCTTACTCCATCAGAAATATCAATTTCCATACTGGGATTCCATAAAGCCCTGGAACTTTTGCCGCACTCTCATTAAGAACATCATCTCAATATGGAAGGGAAGGCCAGGATAGAGTATTAATTTGTACAGCAATTGCCACTATTAATAATGTCCTCTAACTCACAGGGCATCTTTCAATTTCTAAAGCTTCTTCCAATCTGATCCTCTCAGGAAGCAGCGGAATGGGAACACTAGGCAAGCAGGGTAGCAGAGCAGTTAGCAGTGTGGGTTCTGAAGCCAGAACACCAGCCCTGTAACTTCAGATAAGTTCCTCAACCCCAGGAAGTTTGCTGATTTGCAGCATAGAAAGGACCTAGCAGGTGCCCAGCAGATACCCGGTGGTCCACAGATGGCGGTAATTATTACAATGATGATCCCAGACAGCATGATGGTCAATTTTTCTGTATTCCTGCTAACCCACCTAAAAGCAAGCCACACCCTGGCTGTCTGGGCAGAGCAAGCTCTCTGGAGCATGAAGCAGTGGCAAGGCAGCCCAAGGGTCACACAGAAGAGGGGCAGCTTCCCCTGCCCTGGGGCCTGCACTCCCTGACCTCCCACAGCCACTTTTTATGTCTTGGGAATTCTTCCCTGTACCCAAAAAGGCCCTGAGCTGTGTCTCTGAGGGGGATGCAATGCCACCCGCCTCCCGGAGGCTGCAGAATCAGACTAACGACATAAAAGCGCAGGCCTCAGGGAGGGGTTGAATGACATGGTCAGGATACCATAGCTAAGATGCTGCAATGCTGTGTCCATACCTACATAAGTCAGGGCCGGGTCCCAGTCCTTCTCCCGGGGGAAATCAGAGGCAGAAAACAAGCCAATCTTCCATCGATCCAGTGGAAGAAAACAATAAAGGTTTATTGGGCTGGAGCACTCAGCCGGGGGCTCTCAGGGCCAGCATGACTGGCTGGTTCTGCTCTCTCCCACAGCCCGGAGCCCTGGGTTACCCGGGTAATGAGTAGCCGCTGCCAGCAGCCCAGGAAGGACCCAGCTGCCCCCAGCCAGCTCATCAATCCATCGAGGGGGCTTACAGCGCCACCACCATGACAACCCAGCCACATACTGCCTAGCTGTGGGTCCCAGACAGGCCTGGCCTCTGTGCGCTCCAGCCACAGGCCCTGGGTGTGATCTGGTCTAAACCCCAAAGCCCCCTGCCCCACTCAGCCGCATCTCCAGTCCTCTTCAGCAAACCTCAGCACGGCCCTGCCCTGCTCAGCACCAACACTGCAGCCTGAAGAGCAGACCTCACCTTGCCTTCCATGGCCCTTACAGGCTGGCCAAATCATACCAGCCTGATAGAAGTCCCACCCTGCAGTGCCTTCCCTCAGGCCTCCCGCTGCCTGGATCAGTTATTCCTCCTGCCCTCCCCAGCAAAGTCCCATTCGGTTCTCAAAACTCACCTCAGACCTCAGCATCCAGAATTCTTTCCTAGGCATCTAGCTGGACCCCAGCTCCACCCTCAACCACACAAGCTATGGGTCAGTGCCCCCTCTCCAGCCTTCACTAACCACTCACTGTGACCCCACTCCGTAAGGTGCATACTAATATCCCCAGTAAGGTCAGGAAAGCCTGTGGGACAGCCCCCATCCTGCTCACCACTGTGTCCCACGCCTCACATGAGGTATGGTTTTTCCACCTCCTCACAGAACACTCTGCATCTCGGACTGCAGCCCTGACTGGCTAAGGCCTTGCCAGTGACTGTCCAGGTGGGCACCCCACCTCAACAGACTGCCCTGCTTGCCCACAGTGGCCACCAAGCTGGCTCAAGGCCTAACAGGGCCTACCCAAGCCTGGGGTGGACCAAAAAGGAGTCTGGAGCCATCTCCACCCCTATCCTTCACTCAGCAAACCTCAAGCTGTCAGGGGAGGCTGGGATGAGGACAGGTAGCCCAGGTGCGACAGGCATCTGAGGACAGCCATGGGTGGCAGGCAGGGCACCCTGAGCACGGCACCCAGAGCACGGCCTCCTGGGGAGGCACCATCCCAACTCAGCTCCACAGGTGAGCTTCCTGCCCATGATGCATCTTCGGAAAACTATTCCAGGCACTTGACTTGTACTTGTTGGTGGATATCCTCTCCTTTGAGTCCAGAGAACTCAGGCCCAGACAACTCTTCCTACAGAAGGTTCCAAATGGCTCCACAGAGCAAAGCTAACAGGAAGTGTGGTGCAGTAAGAACAGTGCAAGTTCAGGGTCAGCTCTGTTACAAAGCTGGACACTCAGAGACACGAGGGTACCCCATGGGTGGGGCGGCAGACAGAAAGATGTGGAAGGACTGCAGAGCCCACTAGAGGCATCCTGGGCAGGGTCTCAATTTCCTCAAGTAAGAACTGGGAATAATGTTCCTCTTCTGCTGCCTTGATATACCCAAGCAGGACAGGATAAGGATGCTCCAAGTGCAGACTGCAGAGCCAACCATAAGAATGGAAACTGAACAACTGAAGCCAATGACCCCAGAGAAGCAGCATGGGCCACATGCTCTCCAACTCTTCTACTCACTCCCTCTCCCCATTAGTCTTTCTGTCACCTACTCTACCACGCACAAATCCAGCAAGTGTTTCAGAGCCAGGCAGCACTGAGCATGATGGCAGAAAGCAGACAAATCCGAGAGGAAGCTGCCTTCGGAGTGTTAACAAGTCCATCATTATTGACAAGGCACAAATCAGATGTCAAAGAACATAATGAATTACAGCCGGGCTGAGCCACAAGGTCAAAATTCACTTGCGGCAAATGACACCATCAAAACAAGCCCAGTAGCCACAGATACACCCGTATGCACTAAAGAAAGCCTATGCTTTGGCCAATGGTTCACGTAGTCGAAACATGACTCGGCAATAAAAAGTTCAACAGCCTCGAAAGCAACGTGTATGTCTGGGGCTGAATGGACAGCATCTTAGAACTTGACGGTTGATGAAGTCCGGGCAAGGTTGCCATTCTGTGCCCCAGGTTCTTATGGGGATATTAACAGGGCTTCCTCCTGAGGTCACTGTGAGGGCTGAGTTACTGAATGCAGACCACTGGTCATCTGGCATAGGGAGTGCTGTTAGTGTGGCTGGTTTCTAGTATCATCACCTGCAAAACACCCACCATACTTTCTGGCCAACCAAACTGCCATGCCCCATGGTCCACTAAAATCTCATATCCTGGGAAGGCCTTCTTAGTCCAGGACCCCACAGCACGCATCCAGTCCGTGTTACTAATGTCTAGGCACATCCACAGCCAAGGTCTGTGTGTCTTTCCTTTCTACCTGGAAGGTGAATCTCCTCCCCCTGCTCCAAGTTCCCTCTTGAACATCCACACAGGCACTTCTCCCTGAGTTCTCCTCACTGCCTTACCCTTCCATTCACTCACTCCTCAAAACCTGCTGGATGCCCAGCTCACTCTACATGCTGAGCTGGACACACAAGACATAAGGGTGGCCAAACATAGGTGCCTACGCGGTGGGGGCTCATAGGTATGCAAGGGAGACGAAGACAGGAGCCCAAGGGCATTCTGAGCAAAAGGCCGGGCATCGACACACATCCGCACGAGTGTGCACTTCTGCACTGCACAGTCCCTTCTGAACTGTGGAAGAGACTTAAGGACACCCAGCTGCCCACAAGCTCATGAGCTCCCAGTCTGAGCTTAGGCTCTCACACCTGTGTCTACAGTGGACCAGACACAAAGAAGTGCCCAAGGAAAGTTGACTGAACAAAGGCAGGGCAGCCACGGGCTGCCAGATGTTCATGAAGCCAGGCAAGCAGAGGAGGTGAGGAATGGAGATGACCCAGCTAAAGCTCCACCTCCTCCAGGAAGCCAACTTGACTTCTTACCCTGGGCTGCCCTATGTCCAGGCATTGGCTGCATCAGATTTCTTCTGAGGACCTACAGTGTCTAAGGCTGAACTGCATGAAAGTACCGTTTTCATGAGCTGAAACACTCCAACACTAACAAACTTCATCTATTTCTTTCAACTTACTACTGTGTCCACACTGGAGGTACAATAAGCAACAACCCCAACCCTGGCCTCACATACACTAAAGAAAACGAGCAGATGAGTGACAGACAAAACACGAGGTGCTGGGAAGAAAAGGAGACAGAAACTGAGACAAGAAATACTGGGCGAGAGTGGCCAGAAAGATGAGCTCGTGACAGGTGAGCTCAGGCTGCTGGAGGCCAGGAACTAAGAGAGGACCAGGCAAAGGCACCGGTGAGGAAGGAAAGGGCACCAGATGTGACTAGAATGGCACCTAGCAGGAAGAGGGAGCAGAGGAGCAGGTTCCAGGCCCATCCTGAGCAGCACCCCGGGCCACAGAACTTTCTGTGATAGTTGCAACGTTCCACATCCGCACTGCTCAACCCAGAAGCCACAGGCCACTTGAAATATGTGCTTGAAAAGTGGCCACAGACATGACGAACCTGAATCCCTCATTTTAAGGCCAATTTAAATAGCCACACGTGCCTAGTGGCTACCATACTGGACATCCCAGACAGAGCTTCCAGCGCTGGGGGAAGAGTAACACATGAGTCTACAAACAGGAGGCCCCTGGAGAGTTACCGCGGAGTCTGCACAGATCAAGATCACCTGAAAGCTCCGGGGGGCACGTCCCCGGCCCCAGTACCCAAGAGGCATCTTTTTACAATCTGGAGAAAAGGCAGAAAGGCATGAAGGGGGAAGCAACACAGGGTCGGAGACCCCAGTTCAGACTCGAGTACGGGTTCCGCTCGCTGAGTGGGGGACGACCATCCCTGGCATCCAACAAGTGGGCGCCAGGGCGCTCCCCCGGGGGCGTACCGGTTCTCTGGGAAGGGGAACACCCAACGCACAGGCCAGCGTCCACCGACCCGGGCTCTGGAGAGCTCTCCAAGGACCCCCCGCGGGGCCGAGGGGCGCTTGTGTTCCCGGGTCGGTGCCCGGAACGCCGCGCACTTGGGGGTCTGCGGAGCCTGGCCCGGGCTCCCCTCAGGCCCGCCCCCGGCGCGGCCCCGCCCCCGCCCTCCCCCAGCGCGGCCCCGCCCCCCGCCGGGCCTCCCGCAAGTCTCTGCCCACCGCGCCGGGCCCGCGGCCCCGCGGAGCCTGGGGCCTCGCGCCCCACGCCCGGCTTCCTCGCCTTCGCCGCCACCACCCCCCGCCGCCCTCCCGGCCCGAGCCCGCCACCGCCTCACCTGGGCCTGGGTGGTTCGCGTGCGCGCTCAGGGCGCTCACGACGGGAGGGGTGGCGCGGGGGGCGGCGACGGGCACCCAAACATCACGTGACGGCCCCTCCCGTTGCCCGGCGTGCGCCGCCGGCCGCCCGCCACGCGCCCCGCGCCAGCCAATGGCCGCCGAGCCTCAGACGCGCCGGGGACTACCCGCCCCAGAGTGCCCCGCGCGACGGCCGGAAGCGGTGCGGACGGCGGCCCGCTGGGCCA
The DNA here is from genome assembly GCA_963574415.1 of Tarsius wallacei. Taxonomy (NCBI): domain Eukaryota; kingdom Metazoa; phylum Chordata; class Mammalia; order Primates; family Tarsiidae; genus Tarsius; species Tarsius wallacei. The sequence continues at coordinate 10,315 of CAUYQG010231324.1, read as the reverse complement.
AGAAGGCCCTGCGGGTCAGCCTCAGTCTATCCGTCTGCAAAAGGGGATGACGAAGAAAGCGAAGGAGGATAGTGAATGCTGCGTGCTGGCGGAGGCCTGACTCCGAGGCGCTGCAGGACTCCAGCCCAGTCCTCCGAGCCCCGGACCTCGCGTGGGGTCTGAGAAGCCTGGGCCCTTACGGGGTCTCCAGAGCCCAGACTCTGCAGGCGACGGGGCTCGGCCTGGGGCTGGCCCGAAACCTGCGAGTCTCTGGCGGTTGAGGAGTGCACCAAGGCCCAGCGGGATGCGGAGCCGAGTTGTCACTCCAGAGTAGGCAGGCACTGGCTCCGCGTGGGGACAGGTGCAGGCTGGGAGCTGGCTGGTCACCGGAACTCAGGGCGTCCCGATCTCACAGACGAGGAAACTGAGGCTCAAGACTGTTGATGAATCTTTTGCCCGAAGTCGCGGCTCTTTCCCGGGAGCAGCTGGAGCGCAGAGTGGGGACCTGCCCTTTAAGAGACCCTCTGCGACCTGTGTCCTCCCTTCCCGGGGTAGAGGGGCCTCCCAGCCCTGCTCCTCGCCCTCCTGGTGGCCTAATGGAGAAGAGACCTGGGAGGACTCTTGGGCCAGCCACAGTCTCCAAGCCCGGTTCCCCAAGAGCCACACCCATGGCAGAAGAGCAAGCATGATATGCCCCCTGCCCCACGCAGACAACTGCAGGGCCTCCCTAGTGCGCTCATTCCATCGTTGTCATTCTCCTTGCTAGGCCCAGGCCAGACACCTGCTGCAACCCTAGGCTTCCCCCCATCCTGCTTCCCTAGCCCCAGACACCTTGATCAGCCCCTGGAGAGAGGTAAATGTGGTTGTCACCATACACCAAAGCGTTTTCCCAGACAAAGCATTTCCATGGAGGGGCTGGGCTGAGCAGAATTGTGTGTTAAGTGTGCATGCCTGTGTGCGTGCACATACGTGAGTGTGTGTCATGGACACTGCATGGCACTAATGTGTGTGAGCAGGAGGGTGTGTGCATGGACACTAGGTGCAGGGGTGCCTGTGTTTGCCGGAGTGTAAGTGTGCATGAGCGTGTGTATGCTGGCACAAGTGTGTGCCAGGTGCAAGCATGGGAACAGTAGTGTGTGGCCCAAACATTCTTGGGTAGGATGGGAGAGAAGAGGGGACACAGGTAGACCTGTGTGCATGTACTCAGGGAGGCTGTGCTGTGGCTGGTGAGGGCAGTGGCATGTGCCCATCTCACAGTCAGTATTTAGATAGGGCTTCTCTTCTCCTGGGACACCTGGAGTTCAGGGCAGCCAGCCCCTGCTGTCCCCACAGGCTGTGCCCATGACGCTGACCCCCAGCTCAGGCACATGAGAGGAGGGTTCGCCAGCACTGATGCCTGTCTGAGAGTTTGGTAGTTGGGGCTGAGGCTGCCAGTTGCCTGGCACAGTGCCTACCTCCCCCTCCATGCCCGTCACTGTCTGGCCACCACCTTCCTCAGTCTCTTCCGACACAACTCTGTGGTCAGGTGAAGGAGTGAAACCCATATCCCCCACAGTGGACCATCTCTAGGAATAGCTTCCTTGCCCACAGGACCTGTGTATGGGGGTGTATATGGTGTCTGGGGGGGAATAGTCTAATATGGACAGTGGTCCCGCCAGAGGAGGCGCTCAGTGGTACCTGCTGGTTCCGACCCAATCAGGGACGAGCCCTCCTATCGCCCCACAGGGAGGCAGGGAGGGTGAGCGTCTCTGTGGAAGATTCAGGAGCCCGCTCCTGTAGGCTGAGATGATGGGGAACGACCAAGGGAAGCAGCCTACAACCTCCTTGTGGCTACGCCTGGGGTCAGGGCTCCCCTCCACTTTCTTATCTTTGCCCTTCCCCTGGTGGGGTTATCACGTGCCCCCGGGTAGCCCTAGACTCTCTCTTCCCTCCAGAGATAGGCATTCCCAGGAAAGAACTCTAGCCCTACTCCTGGGCCGACCACCAAGGGCAACAGGGCACATAAGTGAAGTTGGCCTCACCAGGTGGGTTCTGTTACCTGAGGGGGCAGGGTAGTCTCATCCTCAGCTGGCAATCCCCCAATTTGGATCCACCATTCCAGCCCCTGGCGGGGGTAACTTAGAGGCCTTCAGGAGAAACCTAAAGCAGACTCCAAGATGCTCACTGTGTGAAAGGCAGCATGGACATCTCCATGCTTAAACATAAGCCACGTTTCCAGGTCAGTCAGTGTCATCCTGTGGATCAGTGATGAATTTCCCCACCTCCCACTCTTCCTGCCATCCTCCAAAGCCTGGCTCCGAGATCACCTTCTCAGGAGACCAGCCCTCAACCCCCAGACCCTGCTGGGACAGGAGAATTGTCCACACCTCCTGCTCTGCTCCTGGCACACGTTCTGCTCCCAGCATGGTGTCCCGAGGGCAGCAGCCGCTTGGCCAGCAAGGGGCATATCCCAGGCTCGGGAGGTGGGGGCAAGCAGCTGCACGTGTGCCTTGACAGCAGAGCCCCAGACTTGTCACCAGAGGGGAAAACAAGCCCCTGCTTCCCTTGCGGGCTGTTTGGTTGGACTTCATTGTGTTTTCTATAACTCAAGCCAGCACACTCCTTGGTGAGTCCATCCCTTATTCACATCAGAATGAGACCATCGTTCTCTTAGGTATGTCCTGCCTACTGGGTGACACTTCCTTGTGGGCAGGCCCCAAGAACTGTGTTTGCATTCATGGCCTCAGCGAGGGCCCAGCATGTGATACAGCCTCAAGAAACACGTGAGGCATGAGTGAACACATGAGCTATACTCATAAGTGCCGGTTTTTCACATGATCCCCCTGTAACCGACTCTCCTACCCACGTCTCTTAGAAGAGAAGGAGGAGGAGGAGAAACTTTGGTCCCAACACCAAACCTACCTCCACTTCGCTGTGTGATGTTGAGCAGGTGATACACCTTCTCTGGACTCATTCACCTAAGCAGTGATGCTGCAGCTGATGAGGTGGCAGAGCGCTCGTGAGGCCTGCCTGAGAGGGAGGGTGGTCAAGGACTGAACAAACCCAGGAGCGTGGGGTGGGTGGGAGGACAGCGTGCCATCCCCTTGTCCACCTGTTTAGGGGACAGTGTCACAAGGGGGCCTCGTGGGAGTCTCCGGGAAGGGCCTGACACAGCCCCAGCATGTGCATAACAGGGCTCTGATGGAGGCAGGCCCCTCCCCCAACCGTTCAAGACACAACTCCAGCATGGTGCCCGTAACAGCCTCCCAAGGTACTTAACGCCAAGCAGGAGTGGCAAAAAAAATGGTGAAGTAAAGAATAGAAAATCCATCGAAAAGAGCGTTGAGTGTTGTCTTTGCTAATTGCATCAGCCAGTAAAGGATGCCTTTGTACCCTTCCTGGGAACCTGCTCCTCCTCATCCCTGAGGCAGAGAACCACAGGTAGGGATAAGGGGGAGGAGGGTCTCCAGACCCCAAGGGTCATGGCCTGTCCAGGTTCCACACCCACAACTCAGGCCTCCCCTTTCTTGTCAAATCTTATCTCATCTTCAGAAGCTATCATCCATCATTTATTCATTCAACAAATCTTTACTTCCATGTCAGGCAACATGCTGGGCCCTGAGGATACCCTCCAATTTGATTTGGTTGCTAATGACAAAAACCCCAAATAACAGTGTTCCCGGCCCCACTCCTACAGCAGTGCAGGAGTGAACAGGAGGTATGGGGAACCCAAAGGGACTGGAGGTCAGGAAGGCCTCTCGATGGGGAGGCCAGGAGAGGAGGTCTTGAGGTGAGTTGGAGTATCACAGCAGGTGGGGAACGCACAGCATCCATGTCCACATTCTCTGTGGACGTTTCCTGACCCCTCCAGCTGCTCAGAGTTGGGAGGGGTCAGACATACCAGTGCCTCCACCCCTTGCTCCACAGGTGGGAAGCCTGGCGGGGTAGGGGAAGGGGTGTGCTCAGGGTCTGGGACCAGCCTCTGGCCACATTGGGCCAGCCCATATCTCCTGGTCTGGACAGACCAGGTCTCTGCCTCTGTATCATGCCACCGCTCCCTCCACACACTCAGCCATAAAGCTCCTGCCCCGTGGAGTCACCGGTGGCCTGAGGGGACTGTGAAGAGGGTCTCATGCACCCCTACTGTCACAGCAAACCATTTGGCGCCAACTATGTAGTTCTTGTGTGTCCACTATTTGCAGTGAGACCTGGCACCCACATGAGACCAGGACCCCTTAGGGGCAGAAGGCATGCTGATGTGCACCCTGGCTCCTTGCTGGACACTTCAGAAACCGTCAGGAGTCACATGGTGAGTACAAATGAAGGAAGGGCAGGAAGGTTCATTCGAGGGAGGGAGGGCATGGACGAACGCATGAGGGCTACAGGTGAGAAGCGCCCGCCCCAGTGAGTTCCGTGTGGCCATGGTGGCGTCTGCTCCCAGATGCTCCCTCTCTTTCCCTCACACAGCCACACTCCCAGTCACAATCACAGCCTCGTGGCTGGCCCTGACACGGGAGTGGGTACCCAGAGTTGCTCGGCTCCCACAGGGCCACCCACAGAGTCTGCCCTGCTGGCCCTCCGTGCACCCATGGCCTGGAAGCAGATGGCTCACCAGCCACAGGAGGGAAGGAGCTGGCCAGGGCTCCTGTTCTTTCCCTTGGGGTGATGGAGCTTGAGAGGCCAAGGGTTGAATGACAAGAAATAGTCAGAGGCAAAGGCACCACCCTCTGCAGGCTTTGGCTTCTGTCTCCTGGAGCTCCAATGTCCATGTAAGGGCAGTTGGGACGGGGGTGTTTTGTCCCAGGTGAGAGGCCTCATCCCGTCAGAGTGAGGAAGAGGAGCAAAGAGCAGGCAGACCATGGGAGGGACGAGAAAGGGAGGCAGCCCTGAGCCTGCGGGGTGGCAGGGCATGCCCTTGTCCCCCAGGTCGGCGGGCAGAAATGGAAGGGAAGGCTGTGTCCTGGGGGAGACCTGGCAAGTTCTCAGGTCAGGGCTCCTCCTGGGAGACCTGGCAGGTTCTCGGGTCAAGAGCTGTTCCTCCTGCCCCGATGTGGGAACTTCCAGTGCATGGGGGGCCAGCACGATACAGGGATGGAGGGCCGAAGAGTCCTCATGCCAGGACTTGTCACAGGCCCAGCAAACCACCTGGTTTCCCCCCGGTGCTCTGCAAACACACGTGTTATTCTTTTGGTGAGGAGGGTTTACTTAGGGACAGACAGGCTTCCTCTCCCCCTCCTTCCTGCTTCCTGCTGCGCCAGCTGAGCCACCAACAGTCCCAGCCTCCTAGGCAACCCCTGCAGCCCTTTCAGTCAAAAGGCAGGAAATGTGCCTTGACCCCTGGCAATACCACCTGCCAACGGAATGACCCAGCCCAGTCCATCAGACACCTGTCCCAAGCCTCAGCTCCTCCATCCAAGCATTACACACCATAAAGTTCCTGGCTCTGTGACACTGTCCTGAGGCATGAGTGGGTCAACACTAGGGAGACCTAGGTGCCCCTTAGCACAGGGCATGGCCCTCTGGTAGCCCTGGTAACCTGTGAACCCAGGGTGGTGTAGGTGTATAATTGTCAGTGATATCTTGAGTGGGTACCCAGCACCAACGCCAGGCATAGGAGCTCAGAACATGGGTTGATGCCCTCAGGGTATCACAGAGAAGAAAGAGGGGACAGACAGGCCAAAAGGAGTCACCTGCTGGGCCATAAGTCTGTTGTTAGAAGGTTGTCTAAGGAAACACTATATTCTGCCTGGGATGTTGGAGAGGTTTCCTAGAGAAGGGGCATGTGGGCTGGGTGCTAAAGGATGAGTAGGAGTTTGCCAGGTAGGAACAGTATGGATCTAACATGGCTGCTGGCGAAGGTTGCCATATCCACCTCCCATGTCACTTTCTGTCCAAACTCCTATTCCAAACATGACATACGGGAATTTGCACGGGCTCCCTCCCTCCTCATTCCCTCCACACACACACACACACACACACACACACACACACACACAGTCCCACATACTCACATCTAGTCACAAACATTCTCACACTCACAGAGTCTAGAATTGATTTCTCTGTGTTGAAGCCACCTCCATCCCCACCCCAAAAACCCCAAACACCCCCCCTCCCCCGGCTGCTATGCTCAGGGAAACTTGATAATGAGATGCTAATGAGTGATGGTAGGAATCAGAGAGAACAGCATTTGACAAAATCCCAGCAGTGTGTGCTTCCAGGGGCTCCCTCCCTGGCGAGCATGCTGCCAAAGCTCACGACAGTGCTGTGTGGGAGCGGAAAGCCACCAGGGGCCCCACCTCCTAGGGCTGTTGATGGAAACGAGGGAATGGCAAGGTTGCCAGAGGGGTGTACCCAACCACCAGGCCCTGCCCCAGCAGTGCCCCTTTTCTGCTCATGGGAGACCTGGGTTCAGCTTGGCTCACACACCTGGTCTGATTGGGAAACTGCCTGTCTGAGGTCCTTCTGGACCACCCACCATGCCAGGACCCCATCCACATGCCTTACCAGCATCCCAGGCCCCTGCCTACAGCTACCAGCCCTGCTGGTTTGCCGTCACATTCCCCCGCCCCCGCCCCCCCTGCAGCTCCTGCATCTGCATAGCCTGAGCCTCCTCCTGGAGGTGACCCCTCATCCTTCCAGGGTTTGCCTCTGCACACACACTGCCCACCTGCTCCAAGAAGCCTTCCTGGACCCTCACCCTGGCTCTGGGGCCTCCTCTAAGCTCCGCAGGCCCCAACCTTTCCGCTTTTACAACACTGACCACATCCCAAAACTGGGGAATTCCTTGTTGCTGGCAACTGGAGTATGATCGTTTTTCATGATCACATGTTTGTTGAATGAATGAATGAATGAATGTTGAATAAATGAATAGTAGACTCAGAGAGGCTGAGCTAGAAGGGGTCTTGGGGATCATCTGGAGTATTCTGGAGGAAACTGAGGCTCATAGCAGGGAAGTGGCCACCCAAGGTCAACAAGCAGTAAGGCCGGTTTTTCACATGCTCCCCTGTAACCTTGAGCTCCTAGCTTCCAGTCCAATGCTCTTCTCTCCTCAGCAGGTTGTAGAGAAAATTCGCAGGGGCTGTGGGTCCCTGCCCTCATTAAGTCTGTCCCCATCCTCCTTGGGGTCCCCACTCCTCTCCTCAGCTCCATCGTTCCTTTCTGAACCAGAGACCCCAACTGCCCCTTCACCATCCCTGAAATCTGGCTGAGAAATGGACACCTAAGGATAGAACTGGGCCAAGTACAATGGTTGACACCTGTAATCCTAGCACTTTAGGAGGCAGAAGCGGGAGGATTACTTGAGCCCAGGAGTTCGAGACCAGCCTGGGGAACATAGCAAGACTTCATCTCTACAGAAAAATTTAAAAATTAGCTGGGCATGGTGGTGTGCACCTGTAGTCCCAGCTACCCGAGAGACTGAGGCAGAAAGATTGCCTCAGCCCAGGAGGTTGAAGCTGCGGTGAGCAGTGATCATGTCACTGCACTCCAGCCTGGGGGATAATGTGTCTCTGATTAAAAAAGAAAAGAAAAGAAAAAGAAAGGAAAGGAAAGAACAGACATGGCAGATATGGGCGCTGAATGGGGCAGGGCCAGGCATTCTCCCCTGGGACCATGGACCTGTGCTCCCTCAGTCTTCCCAGCTCCATGGGGCCTGGGTGCAGTGCTGGGAGGTGCCGGGCACCAAGGTGGACAAGCATCTCTTGCCCCTGAGGTCGTGGAAGCCAAAAGAAAAGAAATCCAGGCGGGATCTCATCGAGGCTGCTCCCTTGGCCCATCTGCCCGGAGCTCCCAGGATCTCAGAAGCCATGGGATGGTGGTCTCAAGCCCTCTGAGCAGCACGCATACCTGGGTGAAGCTGTCCTTGTGGTGGCCAGGAAGCCGATGGCCCAGGTCTCTCTTTTCTGTTTTCATCATGTTGGGAGAAAAGAACCCACCAGTGTTATGAGATGAGTGGGGTGGCGGCCCAGCACAGCCCCCAGTGACAAGTAGGGGAGGATCTGGGGTAGCTGGTCCCAGGAGTAGGGCTGAACAGAGCCAGGGAGGCCACTCCCCTCCCAGCCCCAGCAGGGCCATGGGAGAAGCAAGTCACCAGGCTGGACAGATATCCGGAGCACCCTGCAGGGCTGGACATGGCCGGGTGATGTTCAGTCGTGACATCAGGAGGCCGAGGCAGAGGGAGCCCAAACAGGTTTCACCCAGCAGCCTGGGCATGGAGTCCTGAGCAACGTCATTATTTCAGTATTTTTTCCTTTTCCCATCTGGAAAAAGAGTGCTTTGGCCTGGGTTACGATTCTGAGCTGGGGACACGGTTACCTGTTGGAGTGCAGAACTGAGTCTCCTGACAGGGGATCAAACCAGACTCGTCCCTCCAACCAGAGGATCCCACATCACCCCCTAGAGAAGCAGAGGGCTTCATTCCTGGCCCTCCGGACAGTCTGGGCCGGGCTGCTGGCTCCAGACCCGCATACTCCACAGTCCCTTGGAGCCAGGTGTGGCCCTAGGGGGCATCTACCTCCACACCTCCAGCCTCAACTTACCCGTGTGTAAAGTGGGGCAGCTGCAAGGGGCTCATGAGCAGGTCCCGCATTGGCAAGACTCTCGGCAGCATGGGTGGGCACACCTGCTCGTCGGTGGGCTTTGACTGAAGCAGGACTATGTCCAGGGGCCAAGCACCTGGGGAAGGCTGCCAGGGCAATGCCCAGGCACAACTCCAGTGTGTCAGGGCCTCCCGGCACAGCCTGCCAGGGGCTGTAGGACTTCTTCACCTCGCCTCCTGCTCTGGGGGCTGCACAGGGAGGCTGGAGCCCTCTCTTACTCCAGGCTCCATAGCCTCCACCCAGCTTCCATCTCTCCAACAGGGCAGAGGCACACTACCCCTCTCCCTCCTCGTTCATCCCCCACCTCCTCCCTCCCTCTCCTGCCAAGCTTTCAGAGCCTGCCCCACCTCCCTGAAGAGTGTGATGGAGTGTTTGCAAATCTGTAGAATAAAATTCATCTGCTGCCGAGGTCCCTCCCCTAAACACACACAGGCACACATGCATGCCCACGTACAGACACTTTCTCACACACATGCACACAACACATATGCACACAAGTGCACAGATTCCACCCCCCCCCCCACACACACACACAGGACAGAAAAGGGGCCCACGTGCGGTCCCTTCTTTCAGTCAAGCAAGAACCTATTCCTGTCTGGATCCCTGCAAAGAGGCTAGCAGGGAAGAGGGCGCTCCTGGGCCCTGGGTGTGGTCAGCCAGGGGCTACCCTGCTGGGGCTGTGGGTGGCGGGATGGCCTTTAGGAGAGGAGGAACGCCTCTGACCTGCCTATTCTTGAGTAAGGGGATCTGCTGTTCACTGATTCCTCCCACAAGTGTATATGGAACTCACGGTGGTGGGGAAGGTGGCTGGGGCAGGACTTCGTGCTGAGGGGTCCTGGTGGGCAGCGACTGGGGGGACCCCCAGCAGCAGCAGCTTCGGTGCGACTGCAGTTGAGTAACCTGAGCTGGGCGCCACACTGGTCCCACTGCCTGGCCTCACCCTGGTTGGGATGTGGCTTCCAGAGGCACTAGGAGCTGTGTCCTTGGACAAAAACCTGGGCAAATCTGGGTTCAAACGTCAGCTCATCCTCTTCTTTGCTGTATGTCCTTGAGCAAGTCACTCCACCTCTCGTTTTCTTGTCAGGGAAATGGGCACTTGAGACCAATCACGTAGAAATATGTCTGTGAAGCCTGGCGCAGATGGGAGTGCCGCATGTGACTGTGTTCAGGTTTTACGACCCCCTCATCCCCACCCTGGGCACCTCCCATCCATCCTCCAAGGTTTGCCTCCAGGCCCCATCTTCCATTCATACCTCAACAAATGAGAAGGCCTTCCTAGCCAAGAGGGTATGCTGGGGACCCTCCCTGTCTTGTGTAGTGGCTGCCAGGAGGTGAAGGGGAAGACAGTGCTCCAGTATTGCCCCCACCATCACACCCCTTCATGTTGATCTCCTGGGGCCACTATCTCATGTCATTCATCCATTCATTCTTTTTTTTTTTTTTTTTGAGTTGGAGTCTGACTCTGTCACCCAGGCTGGAGTGCAGTGACATTGTCACGATGATCACAGCTCACAGTAACCTCACCCTCCTGGGCTCAGGCAATCCTTCTACCTCAGCATCCCGAGCAGCTGGGACTACAGACACGTGCCACCATGCCTGGCTGATTTTTTTCATTTTTCAAAGAGATGAGGTTTTGCTATGTTGCTCAGGCTGGTCTCGAATAACTGCCTGCCTCAGCCTCCCAAAGTGCTGGGATTGCTGGTATGAGCCACCGCGCCTGGTCCAACCATCCATTCATTCTTTCACTCAAATACTTATCC